>JANHGC010002213.1:50214-80193 GCA_027560395.1 Boaedon fuliginosus | reverse complement strand
ATTTGGGGGTTCTCCGAACTGGGCAGACTCTCATCAAGAGGATCTCCCAAACCCCTGCCAACCCCCAGCAGCTCACCCCTGAACTACCGTCAGTCAAGAGGAAGTTGGATCATAGAGAGTTCCTTTGAAATTCTGGCTCCAAGATGGTGGATTCTTGGGTGGCCTTTCATCCAAGTAAAGTCATGGATGGTGTCAAGGCACGCACTACTCTTTGCCATCGTCTCTCCCATACTGAGGCCACCAACCCGCCGAGAGCAAGATACGCACCGCCGAACTTTATACTCTGTTTCAGTATCTGCTGGGAGACAGGAGGGAGAATGCAGGAAGCAGGTGGTTGTCGGTCCTGACCTCCATCGAACACCAGAGCATCACGTGCGGCTGGAGGAATCTGCCAGGATCTGATCAGTTGCTCCAAACTCCAGCAAGGAAGGTGCCCCGGCTGAATGCTGCGTTGAGGTGTGGCTCGCTACACCTAAGTGTAAATGTAGCAAAGAACGACACTGCCTAAGCTGCACACCCACACAGTTTAAATGTCATTGTCAATAAATTTTCTAACAGAAGCACCTTGGTCAGTGTTTTTGCCTTGAATATAAACCAAGCTTTGCTCTTAATGTTTTTCTATTTGTAAAAAGTCCTGGAGATTATTTCTTTTTTAATGGAACGAAACCACAAGTTAGAAATTTATTATAGACCAGCAGGTAATTTAAGTAACAACTGTAGCAACAAGTAATCTCTCTCTATAAAATTGGTGTGTTTGTGTATGCGCGCATGCGCACTAGCATAACTCTGGAATGGCTCGAGCAATTTCAATCAAACATGGTACACGGATAAGTTACCCTCTGGGAACAAATACTGAGGGGGTAAAACGCCCCAACACTCCTCAGGGGGGTCTGTGTGCCTTAAAAATAGCGGAGATGCCATGGTGACGGCTTCACAGTACTCCACTATTAACACAGTGACGAGTTGAGATTTTAATTTAATTTATTAAATTTATAGGCCTCCCAATCCCTCGGGACCCCGGGCAATTTACAGCATATACAAAAACATTATATAAAAAATAAAATTTAAAACCTTCAATTTTAATACAATTTTCGGTGGGTCAATTCAGCCTGCTGGAAGAGCCAGGTTTTTAATGCTTGATGGAAGGTTCGTAGGTCCGGGACACTCCGGAGCTCCGGTGGAAGATCGTTCCAGAGGGCCGGGCCTGCTGCGGAGAAGGCCCTCTTCCGTGGGGTCGCCAGCTGACACTGGCCAATGAAATCCGGAGGAGGCCAACTCTGTGATCTCACAGGGCGCTAGGAGGCAAATGGTGGCAGAAGGCGGTCTCGGAGGTAACCTGGTCCAATGCCATGTAGGGCTTTAAAAGTAATAGCCAGCACCTTGAATTGAACCCGGAAGTCTACTGGAAGCCAGTGCAAGTCGCGCAAAAGTGTGTGACATGGGTGTATCGCAGGACACCCATGACTACTCACGCAGCTGCATTCTGGACCAGCTGAAGCTTCAGAATGCTTTTCAAGGGCAGCCCCAAGAAGAGTGCATTGCAGTACTCTAACCGTGAGGTGATGGGGGCATGAGTGACTGTGAGTAATGCTTCTTGGTCCAGAAAGGGATGCAGTTGGTGCATCAGGTGGACCTGGGCAAAGGTCCCTCTGGCCACAGCTGACAAATGATCTTCTAATTTCAGCTGTGGATCCAGAAGGACACCCAAATCACGAACCTTCTCAGAGGGCGTCAACACCTCCCCCCTATGGAAAATGATGGAAAAAGTTGGATGGTCCGAGAAGTCGGGACCCAGAGCCACTTGGTCTTGTCAGGGTTGAGTTTGAGCTTGTTGGTCCTGATCCAGACCCCTACAGCCCTCAGACACCAGGAGATCACTTTGGCAGCATCATTGGATTGGCTCGGGTTGGAGATGAACAATTGGGTATCATCAGCGTACCGATGATACTGCACCCTGAACCCTTGAATGATCTCACCCAGCGGCTTCATGTAGATGTTGAATAGGAGCGACGAGAGGACTGAACCCTGAGGCACCCTGCACACTAGGGGCCTTGGGCTCGACCTCTGCCCCCTTACCAGCACCGTCTCCATATGGTCCAAGAGGTAGGAGGAGAACCATTGAAGCACGGTGCCTCCCACTCCTAACCCCCTGAGCCGCTGCACAAGAATACCATGATCGATGGTATCAAATGCTGCTGAGAGGTCAAGTAGCACCAGGATATAGGAATCCTATTCCTATTGGATACTATTCTGTAATATTTGTTTGTGGGGGCGGGTGGAATTAGGTCAAATGTGCTGTTTTTTGCTTCCAGGGAGGATAGTGAATATATAGTCTTTCTTCAATTGGTCTGGAATTAATCTAGTAGTCTATGCCTATTAAATTCTGTAGCAAATGGAATGGTTCCTTTTTTTCTGCAGAAGAAAGAATTCAAAAATATCTCTCATCTTCAATTGGATGAACTTTCCTGAAAGGGTCAAAATCCTCTATCTGTTTGGCAAGGAAAAGTATTATAATGGTAAGATGAATGCCACCAAGGGGCCAGGCTTTTAATCTTTCCCTGAGGTTTGAAGAAGTTATTATACTCAGGTGAAAAGATTAATGCTTCTATTATTTAATCTATCTCACAATTTGCTAGGCTGTATAGCTTGTGGCATCTAAGAGTGTCCAAGTCCTGAAGAAATGAAGGGAAGTTGTTATTACCTTGTCTCAGATAGAACTTTGAGAAGTACCAGCATCCTGAGAAGACCAAGAGGTTAAAAAAATGTCTTAGAAATAGACAATGTCAAACCACTACCATATTCTCAAATTAATAAGGTGATATTTTTTTCTTTTTCCATTGTCTTTTTCTGGTATTTTTAAAAACTTTCTAGTCTTTTCTGCAACCATGGGATTTTCCAGGAGTTTTGTATGCAGTTGCTAATGAGGTCTGGCCCTCCTTAGCTCTTCTGAGTTCTGCCAAGCTCAGCTAGATGCTACCATCTGCCATAACTATCTGTAGCTCTCACAAACTCATTTAGAAGTTTATCTGTACTCTAAGATATTGTGTCATGTCATCAGTATGAGCATCTTTTCTCTTTTTTCGTGCCTTCAAGTTAGCTTTAACTCCTGGCAATTGCCTGGAGAGGTCCGTGCAATTTCCTTGGCAATGTTTGGTTGTGGCTCCATATTATTTTGCATAATTAAAATGGGCAATTTAGTTATTTGTATTGTGTTGTACTGCACCGTATTATTATTATTAGCTTTGAAAAGAATCAGCTACATACATATTTAAAAAAATTAAAAGTGACTGACTTGTCCTGTCTCTTAAAATGTGATGTAAGAGACAGGACAAGAAGCAGTTGGACTTATGACATATTTTATGGATGGATCACAAAGCCAAAAAATAGTGTTGTCGGCCTCAAATTCCTTGTGTCTAGCCACACTTGGCCAAATAAAGTATTCAATTCAATTCAATAAAAAAGAAGACAAAGAATACCAAATGTGAATACCTACTCAAGCAGTTTACCCTCCTCAGGATGGTGATTTTTGAGACCGCGATCAATTTCAAAGTCCGTAATAAAAAAACACATTTCCTTATTTTAGCGAATCTTCCTCGTATTATTAACAATAGCTCCATCTTTATATGAGGAAATCCAGTACCTGTTTTCTCTTTGACACTATCAGATTTAAGTTTATTAGTGGCTTAGCCATTGGTTCAATAGCACACTGATAACTCTGTGTTAGTCTTGACTGTTATGTATTGAGGCTTATTAAATTGGCTGGCAGGTGTATAAATCTATCAAGCAGCACCTCCTTCTTTCTATCTGCAGTTTATTTCCCTCCCCTCTCTGCTAGGATAGTACATAAAGGAAATAGGGTGTATTGAGATGTATTTCAGAAAGGCTGGCAACTAGGGAAGAGAATTCCATGTATATGTTTTTTTAGTTAAGAACTGTTTCCTGCAACAAAATAAAATCAGAATTGACAAAAATGGAACACTCAGGGAAAGGGATAGTGAGCGAGCATGGTAGGAACAGTTGCGGATGAAAATAAAATAGTTGAGAAGAGGAAAAAGGAAAAAATGAAGATGATACCAAAAGTGTGTCCTGTCATTTTATCATGGGATGTTTTTGAATTTATTTATTATTTATTTTATTAAATGTATATCCCACCTCTCTTCCCTGGTCAGGGGGAACTTGAGGCAGCTTTTCCTCTTTAATTTTTGGACGAAATACGTTATTTTTCTGTTCCAACCACATAAATATCTGACCTGGGACTTTTTCCATTCTGAAGGAAATGACAACCTGATTAAGTATACTGACTTTTCTATTGATTGCATAACCAGATCCTTTCTGGTTACCCATGGGTGATTGGCAAATGTTAAAGTACAAGATTTAAAAATAATGGCTTTAATTAATCATTAAGATCCATTGGTTTCAATGGATATAGTCCACGGATGAGTAAATCTGGATTTCACAAATAATCTATTAGTTGCTCTTGGTGTTAGCATTTTAAAGATAATTCTAAAGATTCCATATTCTTAAATTTAGGCTCAGCAAGAGTTCTGCCTATTTGTGCATATGTGTGCTAGTGTGTGTGGGGTGTGTGTGTGTGTGTGGATTCAGGATTGATGTATTCTAAATCTTTCAAATAATGCTTGCTGTGTATGAAGAAAGAATGTAGTGACTTGTCAGGTTGAGATTAGATTCTTCCAAGCAGGCAAAAGGTTTATTGATGGGCGATAGGATTTATAACTAATCTTCAGGGAATGGCAGAATCAGTTACAGAATATGGTTTATGATCTGCTATCCCAGCATATTATGAAGCTCATATGTGATTTAATTTCAGCTTTATTTATAACTTTGTTGTATACTTTTGCCTTGTCTGAACTAAAAGAGCGTTCCCACAAGCAAGTTGCCTTGAGAAAGTCGTGGAGATTGTGAGAACCAGGAAGAAATGGAACCCAATTCTGATTTTAAATCATGGATAAGGCTTTATGTCTAGGAATTGGATGGACCGTGGGAACAATTCTTGCATTATTGTATAAGAGTAATTGTAATAGTTCTCTAAACCATTATTGCATATGGTCAAAAGTTAATGAGTCTGCCTCTTCTGAAGCATCAGAGCGAGAAATAGTTACTGGGTTCAGCTCATGTTCAGTATATGGTATTATCACTCTTTAGTCAGAAAATACACTTTATTGATGAAAATACTGTCTGTTATGTCAAACATCAGCATAGCATTTAATCAATCACAGCATTTTGCATTAGCCGATGCTTTTAGGTCAAACTCATAAGGAACAGAGATTATATTTCACTATGATGACTCGGAGGTTCTAGATTATGAATCACTAATCCAGTCCAGAAGGACAAATCTGTAAAAAGGTCCTCCTTGCCCTTCCAAGGACACATCTGCTCTTCCAAGGGAGTGCATTTCTTACAGAGCAACCAATGTTTATATCATTACCCCTCACCTGTAACATTAGCTCAAAAACAATCCTGAGCTTTTGATACTTTCTGAACCAAGCATCCTTTTTAAGGTAGGTCTGATTCTGACAAGCCCCTGCTGACCAGCATCGGACTCCTAGCAAGAGATAAGTAACTGAAAGCTCAGTAAGAAAAACTTAATAATTTTTCTGTACTGGAATGAATGAATAAGAAGCAGGTGAGTAAAGCAAAACCTCACCAGCTATTCTGCTGACTTCTTAATCCAAACAGCTTTTGCCTCTCCTCCTCTTTGTTTGAAAAGCAAACAAAGCTCACAGTATTGCTAGGTCCACCATCATGTTGTGATGAGTGATATATTTGCCTAATAACATGCTGCCTTAACTGGGGGTGGGGGGAGCCCAAGAACCTGATTTGCTAAGTGTGCAACCTGATTCAATGCATGGTGCATTTGAAACAGCATTAGGAAGGGCAGCACCAATTAAAACCAGATTTAAAACCTATGTTTTTAGTAGTTCCTGAATAAATTAACTCAAGCGGTTTCCTTTGCTCTTGGAGGCAGCTGCTTTGGGTCCATCACCAAGATGCGGCTTGCTTGCACATGGCACCTGCAGGCCTCCCAAGATGGCTTCAGGAGGTGGAACTGAGCCAAGTACAGCAGGCTTGTGTGCCTACCCTCCAGGCTAGCAGCTGTGGAGGTATGAAATGCTGACACACCAGCTGCCAGGACCATTTATAACTCTGAGATTGCTCTCTCAGGACAATAATGGATGTTGGACAAACGACGATAGGGAGCGAAAAGTGCTATTAGTCATTACTGAAACTTTGCATTGCTCTCTGGCCAGTGCTAAAGCCATAAAGTCAGCATCCAATGGGCAAGCTTCTCCTCACCTCTGCCTCTGAACTAAAAGCTTTGGGAAGGCAAGCTGAAGTGCCATCAATCCTGGGGAGGCTGACAGTCAACATTTGTCACCGAAACATTTAAGGCTTGGCTTAATCTCTTCCTTTTGGAGAGTTCATCATAACAAATAACTGGGTGGCTTAACCTTGGCCAGCAAATCTCTTTTCTCATTCCAGCTGAAAAGAAAAAGTGGTTGTCGGGTTGGACTGCTGGCTCACAAGCTGGCAATGTTTTTGCCTTGTGTGGTCCTAGACACATCCTAAATGGATCCAGAGTTAGCCAATGTTTATGTGTTCTGATTGTTACTGAGATATCAGCTTGGCCCACACATCTTAAAATCGTGTGCATATGTGCATACGCTGATATCCATTAATCTACTGTGAAGCAAAGGAAACTATTTGTATTGCGGATATTCTAAGAATTGTTCCTAGATTAATACTTTGTTTAGTGGTGTTGGATCTGTCCATCAGAGTGAATTAGTGATTTCAATTGTTGGATAACTTATCCTGAGGTGGCATCCATCCCAGAAGCTCATTCAGGAATGAATATTCCACCTGCTGGAAAAGGAAAGTTGTCTGCAAATTGTCCATTTAAAAGGAAGCTCAATGGTCAGAGAATACAAATTATAGATCTGAAGCACTGTAAACAGAAATTGGGTTCACATGTTTTGATAATGGCCATTTGAACCCAACCTTTCCTTTTTCTAAACTATAACTTGAGGCTGAGAAATTCAACAAATCCTAACTTATTGTCACATGACAAGTCAGTGATGTTCCTGCTTTAGTACATAGAGCAACACAAGAATGGTTTGTCTGGAGGACATTGTAAATCCAAAGCATTTTGTTGACATATATTCTTCTTGACTCTATTACATCTCTGAAGCAGCAGCCACATTAGACATAAACTCAAACTGAATTTAGGTAATTTCTATCCTGTAGATAGGATTCTGTGTGCCATGTAAGATGTCAAATAGAAAGCAGATGCTCAAGTCAGTTCCAATATTTAAACCAATGGCTAGCTTCCACAAAAATCCATGAGATAACTTGGGCAGTTGCTTGCAGTCTGCTGAAAAATATTTGCTGAGATCAAACACAAAATTCCAAGCACAAGCAAAATTAAGCTGCTGTGTAGAGTAGTCTGGAATGGAAAGATAATGCCCCCCACCCTTCCATTTGATTGTGTCCAATTCTCAGAAACTGCCTGGACAAGTTTCTGCAGTTTACCTGGCAATGTTTTTCAGATGTGGTTTGTCCTCGCTTCTTTCCTAGGATTGAGAGAAAGTGAATGGCTGAAGGTCGCCCAGCTGGCTTTGTGGCTAAGGCAGGACTAGAACCCACAGTCTCACAGTTTCTAGCCTGATGTCTCAACCACTACACAAGACTGGCTCTAACAATTTTGAGAAGAGTCACTGGCATAAAGGAGAACATTAAACTACTCCTATTGGCTCCATTACAGGTTCTGGAGGAAGTTCTATGCCGTAAAGGCAAAGGTCTGTGGATTGCTACTTGAACATGACTGGCTTTTCCATCTTTAAGGCTTGCTCATCTTGTCAAACGTTTTCTACCTCAAGGAAACTTGCCTGGTTTTTCTGTGTTTGCTTGTTTGTTTCCAAGGACAAATGTCCAATTAAAGTCAAGCGATGCTGGAATGACAGTATATGAACAGCTGGGATTTTGAGATAGATTCTAGAGACACTCATCACTCTGAATAAAACACCTGGAGCCATTCACATGGTTTCTGTATTGTTCTCTTTTTACATAGCTCAAGAGTGTTGTTCAGGTTAAAATAAACCACATTTCAATGAACTTAAAGCACGTCAGTTTAGGCTTAGTCCCTTTGTTTCCCAGAGAATTAAATATGATATATTTCTCGGATTCAAAAGCATTCTTGTCTCATGATAGAAACTATTACAGCTTTTAATTTGTCTTCTAATTTTCCAAACACTGGATATTTTAAGGTTTGGGGTGGTGGTGGGGTTAAGGAAAATGTGTGTGTGGGGATTTTAGCTTTTTTTTTTTATTGGAGGTGGATGGTGGAGATTGCTTGCTTTTGTTGTGGTTTTTTCCTGTTGTCTATTGTTCTGCTTTGATACGGAATTCCTTCCTGATGTCTTCTCCTACAATTTCCATGATTGCAAGAAAAAAAATGCACAACAAAAGAAAGATCTTTTAGTTATGTACTATGCAAGCAGTTTTTAAATGCAGGAACCTGCCCTCGTTAGGAATATGCAAGTCATTTTTTAAAAAATCAGCGCATTTTCATCAAGCAGCTTTCTGTTCTATCATTTCTTCCTGAGGGTTTTTCCCCCCTTTCCAAAATCCATTAAATAAAAAAGGATCCAGGTGTTGAGGGTTCTTTACTTTCCAAAGACTGGACACAGCACCGCAAAAACAATGCTTTACCTCAGCACACACATTCCCCAACCATAGACTATGGCTGTCTCCCCTTCTAAGACTTGATGTGTAAATACATCTTTAATACTCATTGCTTTAGTACCTAGTTCAAACAAAAATATATCCATCTGTAGTGTGGCATTCAAGCTCTGCCTCCATCCAAAAGTTCTTACACTAGTTGGGATGAGGTGCTGTTTCAGTGTGGTTGTTCCACTTCTCGTTGTTACTGACTCCAACAAAGCTCCAGGAAGGACCCCCACCAGGATATGCTGCTCATCATAGCTTGTGATCCTGAATGGTAGTCCTCTTGCTTACTTGTAATAGCTGCCAATCTCCAGAGGCCATCTCCACTCTGCAGGCCAGTTGCTTACCTCTCACTCTGTCTTAACATTTTTTTTAAAAAAAAAAGTCTTTATTAAATATTACAGAATAAAAACATTTACAAAATAACATACATATCATACATACCAAAACTAACAAACAAACACTAAGACAGTTAACAAAACAACAAGAAAAAAATAAATAGACAAAACGAGAAAACAAACAACCAATTCTACTTCAATTAAGCAACCTGCTTATTCCTTTTCCCTATTTCTGGAGCTTCTGTCTTAACATTTGAATTTGTAACTTTCCTCACCTGGGTGAGGTGACGCTGCCTTGGGACAACCACATGTCCTTGAAAATGCCAGGTTGTGTAGATCGATTATTGCTTGTGAGTAAAAGCTCTGAGTGAACAAATGAAATCCATGAGCAAAATGGTAAGAAGTATTTCTGTCTGGCTGCGGCTACCCTTTCCAAGCGCAGACGGCAATCCCAACTTCATTCCTTCATACCAGGCCAGATGGATTTTGCAGCTCCTTTTTTTTAGTGTAAAAGGTGGCTGAGATATTTCTTCCAATTTAGTTTACCTTTTAAAATCCTAGAGGACTTGTCCCTACAAGTATAGGGGTTAACCTTTTGTCTGAAATGTTATAGGGTTTCCTGCTTGGACTGGAAGACCTCCAAGGCCACTTCCAAGTCTGTAATTCTGTCTTTGCAAAGGATTTCTTCCTTTTCATGTTGCCTGGGATGACTTTTACAGGCAGGCTGAAAAAGTGATAAAAATTGCATGCACACTGCCTGATCAACCATTACTCATTTGGGGGTTAATAGGACACAAGTCATACCTGCAGCACTCTGTGGTCCACATTCAACTGTCCTGCAGTTGGAAGAATTTAGTCGGATCTGCTGGAGGAAGATGTTGAAAGAAATATAGTTATGAACATAGGATAAAAGCTCCATTACAGCCTCCCCAAATATAAAAAGACTCCTTCCTTTTCCATGATTTGCATGTAAAATTGTGAGATTTCACAGAGCCCACTTTCTGAGAAATGGATTTCTGTGTCTGCTGGTAGTCTCCAGAGAACAACCATTTGCAGAGTCTGTTGGAAAAAACAAAGGGGCAGGCTCTGAAGATCTGACCAGGGAAGATGAGTCTGTTAATGGAAATATTGATTGTCTCAGAGGTTCAGTGCTGCCAACCGCCCTGCGCATATGGTACCAGTTTTATTGATATATGAATAAGATTAAACATGACACCTGTGTCAAGCAAATCCCCAGGTACCATTTAACAAACACTTAAAGCAGCTGCTTTTGAAGGATTACCTTCAGGCACAGGCCACCCAAGCAGAACAATATCATCACCATAAGTACTTTCCCAGTTGTCGACAAATGGGAATTCTTGCCGTATGGCAGCAATCATTACACTCTATTAGTGCTAGCCAAAGAAGGCGGCATTTAAGGCCTGGATTCTCATTCAGCCCTACATGAAGGTTTCCAAAAAGAGCCATTGGTGATGAAGCCCAATAGCTCTTTTTGCCGCAATCCTCCATCACAGCCACTGAGGCAGTGCGCCATTTTGTGGCCGAGTTGAGAAAGAAAGAACACAAGAGTTGGAAGGATGATCCAGCAAGGTGATAACAAAATGAGGTCTAAAGTCACATAAATCTTTTTTTAGCTAAGAGCCACCTTTGTACTCTTAAGGGCAAATTTCAAAATGTTGGCAAGTTCCAAACTTTTTCTTGTTCTTCTTTGTTATTTTCCTGTTCCTATATTTTTAAAAAATTCTGGCAATAGCCAGATTCTTGAACAACCTCATTATCAAGGATTTCCTAACTGACCCAACCTTCTTATTTATAATCTAATTAGTTAGATTATAGTTAGTTCTCTCAACTTTTGAAGAAAAGGAGAATTTTTTTCCAGGGTTTGGAATCAATAAGGGTTATATCAAACCAAGATTCAGTTTGGTGGTGAAATTATCTTTTGAAATTCAAGATTCAGCCTGAATCAATCTGAGGCGTAGGCTATAATGAATAAGCATCCAGTTCCCCATAACACTGTTATGCAATGTTATAACACTACCATTATTGCACACATGTACACACACGTACACACACACACTGTGGTAAATATATATGGAGATTCTCAGCCATCCAGGTCATAGTTGTCCCTTCCAGCTCTGAAGAAGCTTCTTGGATGAGAAGCAAAACATCTTCAAAGAAAAATGAAGTCTAATTGCCTCTTTAAAAAGCACTTTTGGGATGCACACTATGGTATTTTATGTTATAATGAAGTGGTCTATATTATATGTGATAGCTTATCTGCACACCCATCTCAGATCCTCTCACACAAGGGTATTTTTTTTCTTCCTTTCCAAGTAAGCCAGCTTACATAAATTCTGTCAAAACTGCATTTCCTCAAGTGTTCCAGCAGGCCATAGAACTGGCCGGTTATTCATCACAAAATGTAATGCCCCTTCCAGGTTTTTTTCCCTGTATACAGAAGAATGTTATAATGTGTGTGAGTCTTCAAAGCCAGATAATATGCCATATCTCCAAATTGCCTTTGAGTTTTTGTGAAGAGAATTGAAAGCACCCAATTTGATTTGATGCTTCAACCAAATTTGAAGACTCCCTGAAGTTTCAAAGATTTGATTGAATATCCTTTAAATTAAACCACCTGTTTGAAGATCCATAGAGCCCTAATAACAGATTGATGATTTAATAGTTTGACTGACTAATTTTAAAAAGTACATCATAGATTAAAGTAGAAAATAGAATCATTATAACTTAGAAGTAAGATCTTTGAGGCTTTGTACATCACCTGAAAGACAAAGACAATGGATCAGGAGTCTCAAAACATCACAGTTTGAAGTGTGGGTGGAAGTATATACTCTTCATCTACATCAGGGATATCAAACTCACATTGTCATGATGGCATCACGTGAGGTATCAGAACTTTTCTCCGTTTGCTAAACTGTGTGGGTGTGGCCAGTATGTGATACATCTGATCTGTGGGCCAGGAGTTTGACAGCTCAGAACTACATGATACCAGGAATTTATATGCTGCTGTTGAGATGGCCACTAGCACAGATAATTTTTAGCAAAGGCCTATGCAGTTTTATAAATAGGTCTAATAATTTAGGGATATTTAGTTGAGAAACAACTGAAGGGTGTTTGATGCCAAAGAAGTGTGATGGCACAAGTTAAATAAGTGAAACAGCATTTGTACTTTTGTATGGATTACAACAAAATTAATGCCCTTCTTACCTTCCATACTTCAAGTAAAAATGTGAAGCTCTTTCCTTGTGGCTCAACTGGAGATGATTTCAAATTCTGCTCTAGAGATCCCAGAACTTTCCACCTACATCCAAGTGCTTTAAAAGGAAAACAGACTTTAAAATAAAAATATCAATGTATTTGTGAAATTCTTTGTTTGTTTGTTTGTTTGTTTGTTTGTTTGTTTGTTTGTTTGGATTTATATCCCACCTCATTTCCCCGATCAAGGGGAACTCGAGGCGGCTATTATTATCATTATTCATTATGCAGGTCATTAATGCCACACCTTGCCATAGTATGCCATTGGTAATCTCAGATACTAAATTAAATTGATCTTCAAGTAGATCCATCAATAATTCATATATTCTTACAGTAAAAATAGCCTTTGTTATCTTCCTGCATTTAAATGTTCTTTTTATGTCTATTGAATAAGGGCAAAAAGGAATATTTATACATTTCTGTATTATGCCATCTCAGAGAAGTTCGTAGCAGTTTAGAAAAGAAGGAGGGGAAAGATAAGCATTGCTTTAAAAGATAGAAATAGAATTAACAGTACTTAAAAACAATACACAGGGGGGAGGAATATTAATGTAGAGGAGAAGCAAAAGTCAGCTGAGTTTCTCATGAAAATGATCTCTTAAATATTTGCCAGTTTGGTGAACCAGTTAAATTATTGCCACCAGTTCGTGCGAACCAGGCTGAACCGGCTGAATATCACCTCTGCTATGACATATGTAGCGTCACTGAAGTATCGCCATTGAAAGGGTTCCATCACAGGAGTCATGCCCTTAAGAAGGCCAGATTTCCGGCTGCCAAATCTTCTTGGCCAGATCCAGTAATGTGACTGATGTGTGTCTTCTTAGAGAGTTCTTCATCCAGATTCCACAATAAAATCCTAGATACATAATAATTTGGGACACTATAGCCCTCAGTCTTTGACATATCTGAGTCAGTCATCAACTCTTTAAGGCATTATAGTTGTCAAGACTCTGAAAGAGCAATGGGTCTTTTTGGCAAATCATTTTATCATTCCATGCAAAATTCCACCAGCTAAAATGGTCACTAGTGTTGTATCAAAATGTATTATGGTGCAATTTCTAATTAAGGTGCTTGCTATTTTAATCCCAGTCATGCTTTCCTTTTTTGATGTTATAATTAAAAAAAATGAAGATTTTCCTAATTTGCAGTTTAAAATATACCAAGGAAATGGCTTTCAGTTCCTCATTATCAATTTTATTTTTGGTTTTTGTATTTTTCTGTCTTTTTTCATAATGAAGTAAGTTATTAACGTGCTGGGATGATATTAAAGAGGCAGTGGAATATTATCATGCATTTTAAGTAGTGTGTTTTAACACATGACTTGAATCTTTTTAATCAAAGCAGCATTTATGGTAATCAACAAGAATAAGGCAAATACTTTTCTGGAGAGATTACAAAGCTGAATTCTATTTTAACTGCATTATAGTTTTTAAACTGAGATTCAGGTTGCTCTAGATCAGGGGTGTCAAACTCATGTCATCATGGCAGGGTTTTTTTCCCCCATCCCTAAACTGGCGGGGGGGGGGGTCATCTGGCCCGCAGGCCGTGATTTTGATACCCCTGTTCTAGAGTTTAACAAAGGTCCCCTAATGAGACAAACAGGGCTGAGATTTCTGATGAATGTTGTATCTGTGTTGTAAAATTTTAGATAATGGCTGGATGTTCATAAACTCCCTTTGCTGCCACACTGAGTGATAATCTAGATTTTTACAACTCAGATAGGGTAGACCTACTTAAATATTGGTTTATTTATTACTTGGAACATTTATGAGGAAAGAATGATCTTCACCTCCATCATTAAATTTCTCCACAACTTAGGCTGTATTATTGAGAAGCAAAACTGTCAATATTAATCATAACAGAGACAGACCAACAGCCATGAGATGAACTGTGTGGACATACTGGTTCTGCATTTTATCTGGCCTGGTCCAAATCATATCCTACTTTCTGTACCATAATAAGGAATTTGAATCAAGTCCAAAAAGCTTTTTGTAATCAAAGCAGTTATTTCAACACAGAGTAATTGATGTTCCCATATCTAGTCCTTTTCACCCCAAAGACAATCAGATATTATTTATTTATTGGTTCAGTACATAAATCTTCTTCATTTAGAAATTTAAGCTGTGTACATAGTCCTCCTTCTTCCTATTTTTCCCAGCAACACAATCTAGTAATTTAAGATTCAATGGAAAAAGAGTGACTGGCATAAAGTTGCTGGATTAGCTTCCATTGATTAGAAATTGCTTCTTTCTGGTCCCAGTCCAATCCTTTAGTAGTGCTGTTTTCAGCCTGAGAATTCAGAAAAAAAGGCATATCTGGAAGTGCAAATCACTCCTGATTTATACAGAATCTTTTCCAGAAACTTCACATACACTTTAAATAACAGACTAGAAAGAACTGGAGTATAATCATTCCAACATACCCCCCTGATTATAGTAGCCAGACTAAAGAAGATGTGCACCTTGCTTAAGACATTATCCAACATCTTGGCTCAGAGCTTTTTCCAGATTATATTCTTTCCTCTTTGAAGGTATTGTGCATTCAGCTCACTCCATGATTGAAAGGAGAATGTTGTGAAATAGATCTAAGCCTATTACTTAATCAGTGGGACAACTTGCATCTGGAAGTTGGGGTGCTCCAACACTGAAAGTTTTTAAGATGAGATTGGGCAACCATTTGCCTGGAATGGTATAGGGTTTCCTGCCTGAGGAGGGGGCTGGACTAGAAGACCTTCAAGGTCCCTTCCAAATTTGTTACTCTATTTTATATTTTGTAACAGGAAGTGAGCAATCTTTGGGACCTAGGATTAAACAGTTTACTGGGAAAGAATGGCACCCTTTCTGAACCCATTCATTTGCGAATGTACCTTACACAGAGACTTTTGCAGCTATCTCACCCTTTTCTTTGCTCCTTACCAGGCATCTTTTCCAATGGTTCAGAATAAATAATTACCTTGATCAGGGAAGAGAGGTGGAGTATAAATCAAATCAAATAAATAAATAAATAAATAGAATAATAGAATTGGAAGGACTTCGAAAGTCTTCTAGTCCAACCCCCAGCTCCAGCAAGGAGCTCAAGCAAGGAACCCTATATCATTGGACAAATGGTTGTCCAATGTCTTCTTCAAAATCTCCAGTGTGAGAGCACCCACAACTTCTGGAGGTGAGTTGTTCCACTGATTAATTGTTCTCACTGTCAGGTTTTTCTTCTTAGTCCTTAGGTTGCTTCTCTCCTTGATTATTTTCAGCCATTGCTTCTTTTTCTGCCTTCAGATGCTTTGGAGAATAGATTGATCTTTTTTTCTTTGTGGCAGCCCCTTAGATATGGAACACAGCTATCAGGTCAACCCTAGTCTTTCTTTTCATTAAACTAGACATACCCAATTCCTGTAACCATTCCTCATTTTAGGCTCCAGTCCCCTAATCATTTTTGTTGGTCTCACCTGCACTCTTTCTAGAGTAGGGGTGTCAAACTTATGTCACCATGGCGACATCACTTGACATATTGGGACTTCCCCCGCCCTTTGCTAAACCAGTGCGTGACGCATCGGGCCCATGGACCGTGAGTTTGACAGCACTGTTCTAGAGTCTCAACATCTTTTTTTTAACCTGGCAACCAAAACTGGATGCAATATACCAAAGGTGGTCTTTCTAAGGCATTATAAACTGGTTCTAACACTTCACATGGTAGATCTCTCTGTTAATGCAACCTAGGACTCTATTAGCTTTTTTGGCAGCTGTAGCATAGTGCTGGCTCACATTTAAATGGTTGTCCACTACAACTCCAAGGTTCCACCAAGGTACTATTGGTAAGTTCTATACCTATGCATTGGTTTTTCATACCTAAATGTAGAACATTTCTTTTGTCTCATCATTGAATTTCATTTTGTTATATAGGACCCAGTCTATTGAGACCCTTCTGTATCTTAAGCCTAACTTCTGGAGTGTTGGCTATTCCTGGCAGCCTGGTGTCTTCTGAAAATCATTGTTCTCCTCTTTTCATTAGAAATTAGGAATTCAGCTAACCTAGTAATGTTAGTTAACCAGAACTGGCTTGTTTTACTCATTTTATTATGTTATAGAGGCTCTGCAATGTGGCAATTGAAACAGCCAACCTAGGGAACAGCCCATTGGTCCATAACAGTGGTGTCATGTACATAGGCACTAACTCCAGTATAAGGTAAGCTAATTATGACATACATAGGACAGCATTTATATGCAATATTTATCTGTACTTATATTTGTTATAATTATAAAGGAGAACGAGAACATCCAAATACAACCAGAGGTTTTCAATGACTATACAGTCTCTATAGTAGTATAAAACTGTTATTGAGCTCATTGGTACATTCAGGTCTGCATATGTGTGTGTGTAGTTGTGGTGGTGCCTTTCTATGTGGTGTGATAGAAAGAGGGAGAGAGAGGGGGGGAGATTGGCAGATAGTTTAATTTCCTTGTTATGACAGGTGGAATTAAAAACACAGAGGAAAGCATCTCATCCAATCTCATCCCAGCATGACTCCAATGACCTTGAGGCTTTGAAAGAATGTTCAGAGTCCTTTGTGACTGTTCAAGATGTGACTTCAGGCCAGTCTTTCTTAATAGGCAGCTTTAGTGGCCTAAGATGTTTTCATTAAATATGAAAAGACATCCCTGTCTTTCCCTTTCATAATATGTGCAATTCAAAGAATTGTGATCAAAGTTCTGGAAATTAGGTTGTTGACTCAGATAATGAGTTTCTTTCTTAATGTGTGCTTCAAAAAGGATCTGGAGAAGTCACCGTTGCCACATGAGCTCATGCTTTGAACATGCAGAAAGCATTTTTAGCCCATCAGTTGTCTTTTGAAATATTTGCTGGTCTTTAATGTGTCTTAAGGTAGCTCAGTGGCTAAGACACTGAGCTTGTCAACCAGAAAAGTCAGCAGTTCGGCAGTTCGAATCCCTAGTGCAGCATAATGGAGTGAGCTCCCGTTACTTGTCCCACCTTCTGCCGGGTTCAAAAGCATGTAAAAGTGCAAGTAGAAAAATAGGGACCACCTTTGGTGGGAAGGTGACAGCATTCCATGTGCCTTTGGCGTTTAGTCATGCTGGCCACCTGACATGGAGATGTCTTCGGACAGCGCTGGCTCTATGGCTTTGAAACGGAGATGAGCACTGCCCCCTAGAGTCAAGAATGACTAGCATGTATGTGTAAGAGGAACCTTTACCTTTACCTTAATGTGTCTTAACTCCTTCTGTGGTTAGAAATCTGTGTGATGATGGGGAAGATGAAGAGAGGATAACAGCCTTGTTTTTAACAAGCTTGGATAATTCAGGTGCAGAGATAATAATCAAATCCAAAAATAAAACTCCAGGGTCCTGTAGAATGCTGCCTGATACATTTGCTGAACAATTTAGTTCTATCAGTAGGTAAGGAAGCAGGCAGTGCAAAGAGAAAATTAGCAAGTCACATGTACACTTATTATAATGCTGTGTTCTCTTGCTATTGTTTTTCATGCTGAGTAAGATTAACACACTGCAGGAAAAGAGGATGCTACAGATAAAATCAATAGAAAGGGTTTTAAAGGAAGCAGATGAAGTTGCAACAAAAGCTCCATGAACAGTTATTGTTGTTGTTGTTACAGATGCTGAGCAAAGAGTGAAGCTCCCAGCCAAAACCCAAAGACCTATATTTTCTATCCATGTACAGTGCTGAAATGATAGACTTTGTCTTGGAAAATAAGAAATCACTGACAGACAGCAAGATAAAGAAACAGAGTCAGAGACTGGATTTCTGCCAAGCAGTAAAGTCATAATTTTGCGTGACTGATATTACTTACCATGTCTTATAAATCCAGCTACTACAATTTGTAAACTCTGGTTTCTGATTTAGCATGATGAGCAAACCAGGCCATTGCAGGTTCTTCAATATATGTCAATTAATAACACTGTAGTTTAGCATGGTTTATAAATCCAGCTGATCAATCTATGGTACTCTAGAATCCAAGGTTAACTTCTATATGTAAAAGAAGGTGGATCCAAGCTGATCCAACTCAGTTGTTTTTTGGGTCCCCAAACAGGGTCATAGCTTAGTTACTCAAAATCAGCTCCAAGGGTACATTCTGCCTAGTGTGGCAGTGTGGACTTGGATGAGCAGATTATATAACAAAGAAAGTGACAACTGGAGGATGGACAGTCTGGGAAAATATTTCGGATTCAATCAGAGATGGGCTGCACATACTTTAACAACTGGTTTGCTGAAAATGTGAGCGCATGCACACACCTTTTGTGTGTATGTGTGCCATCTGCACTTGTGCATGGCTGCAAAACCATGGGAATTTCCCATGCATTGCAGCCAGGGTGAGTAAATCAGGTGAGGCACCGAAAGCAGCTGGACTACAAGGGTGGGGCGCGCGAGCAAAAATTTGAGATATATAGGATGGGATAGCGCCTGGGCAGGTGGGCGGGCCCAATCAATGTTCATAGCTACCGGTACGGGTGAGCTTGTCTGAACCGGCAGCAGCCTACCACTGGGTTCAATACAGCCTACAACACAGCATGCAGATAACTATTCCTCACAATAAGTCCTAATGACTCCAATTGATAAATCTGCATCATGACAACAGTCCTGCCTTTTTGTATGTTCTTTGCAAATACAAAAAGGGTAGACTCTGTAATGCCCTGGTCATTACTCACTCCCTTGCAGGTGTCTATGCATAGTGAAAGAGTTGTGTAGGTGAGATGGGCAATCTAGAAATTTGATAAATAAATAAAAAACATGTTTCAATTTACTGCATGTTGTCAACAATAACAGAACCCAAGACACTGGTGAGGTTAATGATGAAAAGGGAAATATAGCAAAAACTGTAGATATTTTATTCAGTTCTGTCTTAGTGCAATGCGGCCTTGAGTTCCCCGAATGGGTGAAGAGAGGGGGGATAGAAATTGTAATAATAAATAAATAAATAAATAAATAAATAAATAAATAAATAAATAAATAAATAAATAAATAATAAATAAATAAATAAATAAAATGTGTGAAACTGAGAATTGAACTATTCTTTAACTGCTCAGCAATTGAACCAGAATTTGAGATGGTTGCTCTGATTCCTAGAAACCTCTCTCCCACTCATTCCTCTTTGTAGACTAGGAAAGGATAACATTTTTTTAAAAATCCTCCACTTATTCACTTTGGTGCAGGATCCCTTCTCCCTGGCTGACTGTATTAAGGGAAAGACAAAGTTAGCTCCTATAATTTCTTCTGCTTGCTCACAGTGGGGCAGGAGGGCATGCAGCCTGCTGGTGCCATGGCCGTGAGGTGAGGCAGGTGTTGGGGCATCAGTGGCCTGATTGTGGGGGCTCTGGGGTAAGCCTGTGCAGGATGCATGGGGTAGCTCTACCCCCCATCTCATGGTGGCACTGGCATACCACGCAGCTTTCTGCCCCATCATGAGCAAGCAGAAGAAGTGGGCCTCCCGTACATGGGGAAAAAATAAGACACCCCCTTAAAATAAGCCCTGGTGCAAAAGAAGCCCTTATTTTGGAGCCCAAAAGAAAATAAGACTTGGTCTTATTTTCAGGAAAACATGGGTACTTATGTCTAGACAAGTGGTTTTCAAATTTGGCAATTTTAAGATATGTGGACTTCAACTCCCAGAATTCTCCAGCAAGGAGAAATAAGGAATGTTGGCTAGGGAATTGTGGGAGTTGAAGTTCACACATCTTAAAGTTGTCAAGGTTGAGAAACACTGGTCTAGATAGTATTTTTCTGTCTGGTGAATTTGGGAAGTGATGAAACTATCCCACCAATAATAGAGAACTGAAAGTCATTACTATAGAAATATCTCTTGGTGGGTTCTTGGTCACCAAATTATTATCTTAGCCACTCTTTCTTGTAAAGGTTAATGCACCTGATGGGTGTATTGACTTCTTTATAACAATCACCCCAAACCTGGTGCTTCCAGGTGTGATGAAATACATCTTCTAAAATTTCTAGTTAGTACTGTAGATATCCAGGACCTAGTCAATATTTCTTACAGCTATCAAACCTCCTATGGAAATCCAGAAAACCACAGGAAGCATCCAGTGCCTTCAAATTAGAGTTTCCAATCTTTTGCTACCATCTAACAGTCATTTTTTTCAGCCATAGTTGCCCTGTAGCTGGATTGCTGGCCTTATACAATATTTTTTCATTTAGAGCAAGGTTACATTAATTTCAGATGAATGATTTTCAGTATTTATACCTCTAGTGTATAAATGCTGATTCAATTTGAAGAACTTCAGCTAGTGTAAGAAATCAGGTGTCTCTACAGATTATGAGAAGTGTATGTCAGCCTACCTTACTTTGGCTTCAGGTAAGATTAAAATTATTATTTACTTATGCAAAGAGAGATTTGTACTGTAATCTGGCTATTTATCTGGCAGTATATCCTCCTAAATTCATTTATAGAACTTACCCCCAGCTAGTCATATATCAGATTTTATATCAGTGCTAATTAAAACTTTCAGGAAAAGGGAAAAGTTGGGTATCTATCTATAAAATGGGGAAGAAAGATTAATATTTCACAATTCACAAACTCTTTGTATATATGTGTGATATTTCCACTGGAATTTTTATGCAGATTTTCTCCTCTTGCATTATGCTATCATTTTTATAGCTGGCTCAAGGGCACCCAACCATATCAGTTCAGGGTTGATTTGCATAGATTGGACCATTGCCATCAGCCAGCTTTCCTAGGGAATCATCCATTTTCACAGAATTATGTGCAGTTTCCCCACTACTCACTTGGTTACATCACAATTTGACAATTGGAGAACTTTTTCATGTACTCTGCTTCAAGTAAACTTGTATCAGCAATCGTTTCAATTCTATCCACACACCCTATTTAGACTTGCCATGATTTGATTTCAACCAGCCCCCTCTTTTCTAAAGTTTTCAGCCATTAAAAATTGTCATATCTATAATTCAGTTTTTGAAAATTGATCTTCACAAACTTTGTATCTATTCCCATGTATAGACAACTACAAATTAATCAATATTTTCCATAAATATATGCATAGTAGTACATATGTGTGTGCCTGGGTATGCATGTATAAGTATGTACACACACACACACAATATAGAAATATGGAAGACATACAACTTTTGAAAGTTCCAGCATTAATTGATATATTCAATCAATTCCAAGTTTATGGATGGATCAATTAGCTTTTTCCAAGTTTATGGATTATCAATTAGCTTTTTCACAGATTCCATTTTAAAGACAGAAAGAAACAAATTTAAAAATGAGAAATGTGTAGAGTCTATCCAATCTTGTTTGAAAGAATCTATTGAGAGCTCTGAAAATCTTCCATAGTCCAGCATATACATGTGATAGAGGAAGAGACGGAAGAGGAGGAAAAAGAAGAGGAAGAGGCAAAGAAGGAGGAATAGGAGGAGGAGGAGGAGAAAGGAGAATTATGCAAGAAGATGGAAAAGGAAACATTTCCAAAGGTGCTTATTGGAGTGGATACATGGAAGATGGAAATCACATGTCTTGTTCCCTCTCCATGTTTTTTTCCCTAGACCTCTGACAAGGATATTAGCCATGATGGTTGCACGCATAAATTGAGTGTTCATTCAGCATTGCATTTTTTTCCTCCTATATTAATATAATGAAACTTGAAACCAATGTTCCAGCAGTTTAGCCATTTGTTCTTGGCAATTTGAACATTATTTAATTGCTTTCATTTGGTGACAAAATGAGGCAGTGTGTATCAGAACTTGTTCATGTCCATAAAGAAGTAATGTTGGTATAAAACCACATCATCAAAATGCAGATCAATATGCCTGATGGTGGATGGGCAACAGAATGATATGTGAGAGTATTTGGGCACAAAAGGCTCTTAACAGTTGATTACATTCCTTTCCTTCATCACCTAGCCTAATAGGTCATAATTCTGCCCTCGTAACATGGCCTATTGCTCCCCAAGGAGTAGACTGTGGTCTGGGAAAAGGATGATGATCTCAGAGAAAATGAAAGAATACAGGTTCCTACTCTAAGAGAAATGGGCCTTTTATTCATCATTAAATAACCAGCTACCCCAAATCGGAGGAAGATTAAAATACATTGTCTAAACCATAATGGCTTGTTTTGTGACACGTCCTCCTCACATTTAGAAATTTTGTAGCTATGGATTATTTGCAAACCGTGGGTGATGTGAAATTTGTTCTTTCACTGCATTCATAATCCATTTTTTTTCAGCAGTTTGAAAAAAACAACTTTATGTTAAGTACCCTATTACGTATATCTCTGGACATTAAAAGCCATTTGAATGAAGAAGCTTATGACAAATAGCATTTCAAAGCTAAAAAGCAGGCACTGCCAGTTTGGGGTTTGGGTGCCCCTCTCCCCAATTTGTTCTGAAACATTAGGCAGTATGTAAGTTGTTCTGAAACATTAGGCAGTATGTATTATTTCTGGCTGCATTAGAATGGGCTCCTTTATTATTTTTCTTTCATTGTGTTTATTTAAATGTGTGAAAGGCAAATTATAGGAAGAAGTAGGTTAACTAAAAGATAATGCATTATTGGGGTCTTTATTTATTTTCTTTGCTTTATATATTCACATTTTTATAAATTTAGCAGACTAAATATTCAGAGAAGATGCTTGGGTTCAACCTAAAATCTACAGCAGAATATAAGGTGAAGCAAATCTAGTTCTTTACAGGGATGGTAAATTTGCATCTGACAGTGTTACTTTCAGTTACAAGTGGCAATAATGTTGGTGTGTCTATAGGCAGATTTATAGCTATAGTGAAAAGTTTGCTTACTTTTCTTTCTACACATTTTCATTTGATTGGTTCAGGGCAAATAAAGAAACCCCTATAGTTCAAATGACAAGATCTTTGACAATATACTCTGTTTCATTTGGGCTTTTAACATTCAGGAATATTGGCAGTGAATATCTGTATCTAAGTAATAAGCCATTGTTTAGTATCCTGATCAAGTGTTGTGGTTAATGTGTTGGCCTTAGACCAAAAAAAAACAAGATTCACCCCCTTTCTTACAGACCCCACTAGGTGGCTATCAGCCAAGCATACCTATGCCATACACACGCACCATCCTTCTTTTCTTTCTCTCTTTCTTTGTCTCTTACCTTAATCTATTTCACACAATTACTATTATGGTGTAAAATTAGAGGATATTGTCTCATACTTCACCTTGAGGTTTAAGAGAAAATGTAGGATATAAAAGTGATAAATTAACCTGAACATGTCCTTGATATTTATTGCTTTGCTAGCAGTGCCCTAAAAAAGTTGATGTCAAACCATAAAATTATAGAATTGGAAGGTCTACTACCTTGCTCAGTGCAGGATCTGCTGAAACATTTCTCACAGATAACCGTCCAGTCCAGTATGAAGTTCTCCAGCAAAGAAATCACCACTTCATGTGGCACCAAGTCATATATTATTTATTTATTTTGATATAATTTATAGGCCACCCAATTCCCAAGGGACTCCAGGCGGCTCATAATAATAAAAGCAATATAAAAATAATTCATCTTATATTAGAACCAATTAAAACCCTTAAAACCCTTAAAACACACAAGCACGTGCACACACACACACACACACACACACACACAGGAATAGGAAAAGGGAGCTAACGTATCAAACCTCATGTTGATCTTTTTTTTTTCTTATTTCTCATTTTGCAGAGTGTTTTGGCAAAAGAAATGCATTGATACTGGCAATAGCTTCCTGAACTGGATTAAGTTATGTAAGAAAAATATACCAAATACCAATTGAAAGTGATCCTGGGAAATATGATTCTTTGGTCCTATTTCTCTATAGTGTTGCAATGAGAGAGAGAGAGAGATTATAGCATAGTATAACTGAATCTTGGCAACTTGTCTGGAATGAAGAATTCTGAGGGTTGAAGTCCAGACATCTTAAAGTTGCTAAGGTTGAAAAACAGTGGATTATGCTATAATTATACAAGTTATGACCAGACCCAGATGTTATGTCATTCATCCTTTATTTTTCAGTTCAGTTAAAGCAATGGCTGTGTTGGCCATTGATAAAAAAAAAAAAGGCTAAGACCAAAAATTTGTTTCTCTAAAAATGCTGAACTACAGTTTGATTTAATCTTGTGTGACATCCAGATGAAAAATGGAAAACGTTGTTTCCCAAAAGTGACTAATGCACACATTGTTAATGCATCCACTTGGAAGAATAAGGTTCTTTTCTCCCAGCATAACATGCTTCTCTAGTAAAAGCCAACTTATGATCACAGCCTTGAAAAAACAAAACAAAATTAAGGGCCAGTGGGTGAAGTCAAGATAACCAAGTGTGGTGAATATGGTCTGGCGCTTGAAGAATAAAGAAGCTGCTGTTTTGAAATACAGTCTTTGCTTCTTGGGTTTTTGTTTTTCTTTCCTGGAAGTCTGGTTTTTTTTTTTTTTTCATGGAATGATCAAGCCAATGGGTTTTTTTAAATGGTTTTTAACTTTCAATAACTGAATATCATACCTAGGTGACTGTCTTGGAGAATAACCTTTGAGATGCTGCTTCTGAGTTCCTGTGTTGGTGCTCAAAGGGCAGGTTTTTTAATCTATGGTTTCTTATCTCTGACTCTGACACCACAGGCAGCTTGCTTGTCACCATCCGTGCCCACCACCCTTTTGATTTTCTGGGATCTGATGGGATAAGAGATGCTTCTCATAGAAGATTAAGTGCCTCCCCAAATGCCAAACATGCCATGTTGCTCTCAATAATATCACTGTCACTAAGAAAGAAGAATGAAAAGGAAGAATAAGGTGCTATGACCATTTCAGAAGTACTTGTAAGGATGGTTTCATAGATATGTTGATAATCAAAAAGCCAGGCTACTGGAAGATTTACAGGATAGGATTAACGGTGTTTCTTGGTTCCATAATGTTTGTGTTAATTTGTCTTTCAAATTTTGTAATCTGGCTTTAAATGTTGTTAGCCCTTCTTGAGATTTACTAGATAGACTAAGGAGAGGGAGAGGGAGAGAGAGTGGGGGTACTATTAAATATAAAATATTATTTGTATTTTCTGCATGTTATTTGATGCCTGACTTCTCCCTGAAAATGCAGGGAAGATTTATATATGAAAATGCTTCCAATTGCACAGATTTGTGTTTTTCATTTACATGCATTCATGAAAGCAAAAAAGTGATTTATTTTTATTTTGAACTATGTTTCTTCTAAACAGATGACTTTTAATACTAATACATCATTTACCTTTCCACCCTGTTGAAGACAATATACCTGTTGGTATGTTTTTCCTTCCATGTTTTGGGCATTCCAGTAACCAAGAAAAATCTAATATGAATGAAGAAAGGAGAACATCATATTACTTCAGGAGTCATCAAAGAAAGAGCTAACATATTTGAGCTGCATAAATCTGGATGACTGCTAGATAAAAATATCATTTCATTTACATCAGCTTGAACATTTCCCTCTAAGATCTATATTGTTCTTTTCTTATTATTTTGCTTTTGGTACACCATCCAAAGTCTGGTGGGGCTGGTTGGTGAAAGAAGAAAAGGAAAAAGAAAAGAAGAAAAGAAAAGAAAAAGGGAGGCAGGGGGGAAATTCAACATAATAACTTATATTTTGACTTATTTTTAATGGTATGTCTTAATATGTGGTTTATGGGATTATGGTTTGGTGTGTGGTATAAAAGTACCCAATTGCAGCATATGCAAAAAACCATAGCAAACAAATTGGTGACCAAGAGTGATGTTTAAACCTAGTTAAGTGTTTTAATATTTCTTTTGGATAAGAAATATAGACTCCTTTTGAATTTTATAAAAGGTTAGTAATCACTTGAAAAAGATTGCAATGCTATACTATACTATACTAAACTGTTTAATTTATAAACTGTGTGTGTGTGTGTGTGTGTAGAGGTGGGGGAGAGGCAGAGGGAGAGAGAGAATAAGATTATACACATCCACAAATGCACTCACATCAAATTAATCCACTGCAGGATGAAGATATCTTCAATGAAGATTATGGACCATAATCTAATATGTGGGTCTAAAGGCAGTTGGAAGATTGCCTCTTAATTTCCCATGCTAAAACTGAAAGCGCAAAGTCATCCTGTTGGCTTCCATGTCTAAACAAAAACTAGAACATGGGTTTCAGTCTTGTGTGTATATGAATGTGTAGTAGTGTGTAAGAAGAATTTTAAGAAATAGGACAAAGAAGTGCTGTCTAGGGATTGGTCAGATAAGAGAGGGCATAGCCTGCAGCTATATAATAGGCAAAGAAAGAGACTGGTAAGGGAACCCTCCTGGCTTCTCAGGCTGTTAAAAAGATGGCAGGATATTTGTACTTGTGGGAGTGTGTTAATGTAGCCTTATCATCAAATAGAATTACCTCATCTGGTTATGTTTCCTGTTAGTTTACCTGTAAAGACTGACAGCATCTGTATACACATACCTAAAAAAAAAACTTGGATGTTAACTATACTATCAATTATAGGGAACAGGCTTCATTTTGCACATGACTCAAAAATTACAGTAAGCTCTGTGGTATGATAGGCTTATCTGTTTGACAGACTCTTGTGGAGCTGGGAAATTTCTAAATCAAATCAGACAATTGGTTGCAAAAGTCTTGACAACCACCAGAGGGCAGCAAAGAGATATGGAAAACCCTAATTTTTGCCAGTAGTAATTAAGCAGATAATTACTTCTCACATCAAAACTTTAAAAGATGTCCATGCATAGAATGCTATAAAAGGCATCTATATCTGTAAGATTGTACAGTTCTTATATTCTTCAGGATAATCAAACTTTCAGTAGTAAGAAAAAAAGGAATATTTATATTAAAAATATACAAACCTTTATTTTATCTGACTGGCTTTGGGTTACATAAGATAAATGAGCTTGGCTACATCAGATAAGGAGGTGGTAAAGATCAGAAAACTAATAGAGACTCAATTGTTGCTATTTTCTTCCTTCTCAATTCTCTTGGCTGCTCACAAAATCATTTCAGTCTGATATACTGCAACATAGATAAAAAAAGACTAACAACCATCCTGTTCTTAACATTAAAAGACTGTTTTGCAGGGATGATAGTCTCTTCCTAATTAAACTCTTCTTAATCTCTCCTTCACTCCACCTCCCCTGACAAGCTATTTTTCAGTTGGATTGGACTTCACCTTCCATGATCTATGAAATTTCGTAACAGGCTGATGCAATCATCATTCCCATTGCTGGGTAAATATTCATGAACTTTTTTGTTTACACCATCAAAGCCTGTTCAGTGTTTCATTCATCTCAAGAGACAAGAACTCAACAGGTAAATTGTGGATTGCAATGGCAATTGGGACCAGAATTACTGTCACTAAGTGAGATAGTCATAAAGTGTCACATCATGTAACTGCGTCCCTTAGCAACAGCAATCCTGGCAATCCGGTTGCTGTCATTGAGTGAAGACCAGGCTGCTCGTTAGATCAGGAACTCACATGACTGCAACTTTCGACTTCCTGGCAGCTTCCCCATTGACTATGCTTGTGGGAAGCCATTCAGAAATCACAATCACGTGGCCATGGCTCACTGCAACATTGTAATCACAAGCTCTCATGTCACCGTAGGGACACTGTGACAGCTGGAACTGGGAGGACCTATCCTAGGTTTCTCTTGATCAATACAGTTGCAAATCCAAATGGTCACTGAGTGAGTGGTCATAATCTGAGGACAATCTGTATGCTGACAGCTCCTGAAAACTACAGTGTCCCTGCTGGAAAGCTCCTATGGCTAACAACTCATTCTTGCCTTTTGTTCCTTATAAAAATTGTTCTGCATCCACCAGATTCCCTTTCAGTTGATTAGATTCACACATTATACTAAGTTATAATGTTGTTTGAGAATGGATGGCTCAGAGGCATTCAAGGTTTCCATGGCTGAGGATGGGGCAATTATACAACATAGTAGGAAAGGGGAAAGAGTCTGTGGTTTGCATATAATAGTTTCCAATCTACATCTCTCCTTACTCTGTAACCTATTCTTGCACTAGGTAGGAAGAGCAAGGTGTATAATAGGTTTGAATTTAGCCATTTTTTCCTACTGGTTGGTTATGTATTCAAACTTCCAAGCAAACCCGATCAGCACTCCATATTTGCTTTGTGGATAACAAGAAGCTGACAATAGTTGATAGTTGGGTGTTAGATATTCATAAGAGAAGCAGCATTTAGGAGATAAAGAGGGACTACAGACATAGAAATGGCAACCTGAGACCTGGGAAGGAGAAAGAAGGGAAATGAAAGTAACAGAAGGTGAACATACCATAGATGTTCCACCTGTTAAAGCCCTATGCTTTAATAAAGAACCATCTAGTCTGTAATGTTTAAAATGTATTGGGTGGTGTTACATCACTGAAGCTTTATTGCTGGTTGAGGGAAATACTGTATATGTGTAATGAAAACAGAAGAGGAATTGGGGTTTTAGGGATGTATCAACCTAATGCTGAGAGGGCTTTAGGTGTGCGTGAAGAAAATGGAACAGGAACATTGCCACTATTTTCTGTAAAGCCTTCTACATTAGAATATCAGCAGTGTCAGAAACAAAATAGTCCGATCATAAATAATTGATATGTGTTTGTCTATTTATATGTGTGAAAATACCAAGCAGTAGCTGCAGTTGTTTTATGAAATCATAAATCTCCTGCACATTATCTCCTGCTGGAGAAACGTGATTGGCTAAAAGTAAAACTAAATAGAATGTGTGTTTTATCAGATGTCTGTGTAGTTAATAAAACTTTGACAGCCTGGGGGGAATCTGGAGTGCTGCTTTGTTTTGTATTGAATTTTAATTAAAATTTGAAAAGCTGTACCCATATGCTGTGGCAGAGCACTACTTCTTAGGTACAGCTACTGAACTCAGGCTGGAAATATCTGAGCAAGAACTAACATAATGGTATAGAAAACTGCAATTTTTATTTCTATTTAGCAGATGTCTTGATTTTTTGGCAGCCTTTGTCTTAAAAATATGCAGAACATTGTTATAAGTTTGGTAGACTGGGTGATGAAAATGGGGGGGAAAGGCGGGAACTGCTTTACAGTGAAATGTTTTATAGCTAAAAATACTCATGTCTTAAGTCCTATAAGCACACTGTACAGTTTGCCTTGATGGCTTGGAAAGTGTCCAAATGGATGTGTTTAGGGTCAGGGACTTCAAAGTTGAAACAGCTTCTGATCTATACTAAAAGGAAGGAATTAATTGAATTTATTTAGATGCAGTTCTGGAGTTGGCTAGTGTTAAAGTAGCTGGGAAATGTGCTAGTAATTTATACTCACAATAATAATCACAAGCTGCTTAGCTTCATAAAAATGTAGTTAGAAACACGGAACACACAAACTGCAATGGCTTTTACCTAAAAATAATAATACTGCAGCATTTTGGTATGATCAGCAAACAGTGAATTTCCCCAAAGGCTTTGGGATAGAAGAAAGAAATACTGGGTTTCTTGTTCTTGTAAAAGCCAGGATCCTAACATACAAAGCTGCCTCAAATTATAGAGTAGTCTCAACCTAAATTGCAGGATGGATCACTTTAATGGCCCACCAAAAGATCTACATCCTTCAGGCAGAGCCATTTAATTGCCCTTCATTGTAACACCCACCAAGTTTCAACC
>JANHGC010002213.1:35761-50114 GCA_027560395.1 Boaedon fuliginosus | reverse complement strand
GCAGGCTAATTCTGCTGACTGCCGGCTTCTAGCAATTTAGCAGTTCAATTCTGACCGGGTCAAAGTTGACATCCTTTCGAGGTGGGTAAAATGAGGACCCAGATTGTTGGGGGCAATATGCTGAATCTCTATATTGCATAGAGAGAGCTATAAAGCACTGTGAAATAGTATATCAGTCTAAGTGCTATTGTTATCATCAAAAACTTCCCCTCAGCTGTAGACATCTAAGTTTCAAATAAGATACAATGGAAACTTAACTTATAGGAAAATATATACTCAGGATCTTGGAGTAAGCCATACAATGTAACACAACATTTCTTTCAGCTGTAATGCTAATACATCTCTCTTTTCTAGACCTCCACATTTCTAAAACTACCTAATTTATTTCACCAAATACAGGTAGTCCTCAACCACAACTGAGCCCAAAATTTATGTTGCTAAGAGAAGCATTTGTTCAGTGAGTTTTGCCCCCATTTTAAGACCTTTCTTGCCACAGTTGTAAAGGGAATCCCTTACAGTTGTTAAATTAGTAGTACGGTTGTTAAGTGAATCTGGCTTCCCCATTGATTTTGCTTGTCAGAAGGTCACAAAGGGGGATCACCTGACCTTGAGATACAGCAACCATCACAAATGTGAACCAATTGTCCAACCAGACACCAAGTGTCTGAATTTTTTTTATTTTTATTTTTATATTTTTATATAACATAAAACATCTTTCATCAAAGATATGCGTCCTCCAGTTTACAAAGTATAGTGCTTCCACTATAATACAGATTTCCATTATATTTACTTCCCTTTTAAACTTTCCTTCACTTTTTGCTATCTGTAAAGGGGCCATGTGCCACCTATAAAACATCTTGTATAGGTTTTCCTTATATGCTGTTGAGATTGTCAGCTTATAGTTTCTTATCCAAAGTTTCGCCCAATCTTCCAACTCTATTGAGTAACCAAAATTCTTTGCTCATCCTATCATAGTTCATACTACTTCCTCCTCTATTTTGTGTTCTAACAAGTGGTCATACAGCTTTTTAATCAGTTTTTCATCCCTCCCTGTTAAGATTTCATCCAATTTTGTCATCTTATCATAAAATCCATACACTTTATAACATTCTTCTCATATCTTGAGTGCAATTGCAGCTGGCTATACCACAATATAGTTCTTCCTTGCATCTCTAATTTTCATTTAGTTCTAAGCTCGCCTTTCTCGTTTATTATGTCTTTATAGCTGATGATATTTCCCATGTTTATAAGAATAGGGTGTGCTATTGCTTCCAGCATTGACAACCAAGTTGGTATTTTTAGATAATACTGATCTCTCACTCTCTCCCATATCCTTAATAAAGTGCTTCTTATACTATGCATCTTAAAATGTCTGTGTACCTTACTTGCACCATACCATAAAAAGGAGTGTCAACCTGACTGCAAATCATTACCCTCCAGTGTTAACAATCTGATATTCCTTAACTCAATCTACTCCTTGATCCATGTTAGACCAGCCGCCTGATAGTACAGCTCCCAATTAGGGAGCCCAAATCCTCCTCTGACTCTTGCCTCTTGTAGCATTTCGATATTAATTCCGGCCTTCTTACCCTGCCAGATGAATTTTAATACAACTTTGTTGAGTTCATCAAAGAAATTTTTCTCCAGCTTTATTGGTATCACTTGGAATAAATATAACAACCTTGGTAGTATGTTCATTTTAGTTATGGCTATTCTTTCCAGCAGAGATAATTGAAGCTATTCCCACTTTCCCAAATCTATTTTAATTTGCTGCAAAACTTTATTATAATTATCCTCTTTAATCGTAATACTTCTCATGGTTAATTGGACCCTCAGGTACTTAACTCTCTTAACAACCTGTATCCCTATCTTCTCTGTTAATTCTTTTTTTGTTTTGTTTCCCTGTTATATTCTTCACCAGAATTTTAGTTTTTTCTCTATTTATTTTTAGACTGGCTAGTGCCCCATACTCCTCTACTCTTTTTAACAGTCTGGGGCCTGATTCTATGGGGCTTCCAAAATGAATACCAAATAATCTGCAAAAGCTTGAAGCTTATATTTCTCCTTTTTTGATATCCAAACATTTTATTTTCCCATCCTGCTTAATACTCCTATTCAAAACCTTTAGTGTTAATACAAACAATAGTGATGATAAGGGACATGTGTCTGAATTTTGATCACATGATAATGGGGAGGCTACAAAGATCATAACTGTGAAAAATGGTCATGTCACTTTTTTCAGTGATGTTGTAACTTTGAACTGTCACTAAATGAACAGTTGTAAGTCATGAACTACCAGTATTTTTTTTTTGTATATAGGATGAGATAACCTTATTTACATTGATGGGATTACTGAATTAAAATGTATTCCACAGTGAATAAAAAGAATGCAGGAAGAAAGGCAGGAAGGACAAGCTACCACTTGCCTCAGAATAGCAATGTGATCTTCTAGTTGACATTTAGCTCAAAAATAGTGATGAATAATGGAGTTTGAGTGCAATTTAATGGAAAGAATGCAATTTATCTTCCCTCCTTTCAACTCATAATGTGTAAGCATAGCAACCAAAAGATCAGCACCAAATAGTTCACTAGATGGCTTCAAAAGAGTATGGTGTATGTATGTATGTATGTATGTATGTATGTATGTATGTATGTATGTATGTATGTATGTATACACACACATACCTATATGTATACATAAGCTTATCCATACACACACAACACACACACACCATATATATATGGTGTGTATTTACATTCCTTAAATGTTTGGAGGGATATACATTATACTTAAATATAAGAAGAGAGTTGTTTAAATTACTTTGGTTATTTTGTTCTAGACATATAACTCTGTATAATAGTATGGAGTGAGGACCGAATCTGCATTTTAAACATTAAGCGTTAAGACAGTCACAAATGGATTAAGAGCTCCAGGTGTAGGGTTCAGCATTACCTGGAGGCCCACAGATTGTCCATTCCCATCTTTGAGGCTGAGAAAATATTACAACTCAAAACAGTCATTAATCACCTATTCTTTCTGGCTGATGAAGCCTCAATCCATTGTGGATCTGGTTAATCACCATCATTCTATGCCCAATTACAATCAGTGGAGTTCTTCATGTTTCCGAAATTGAAAGTAGGTCCAAAAATTACTGAGTACTGCCATTAGTCCAAATGGAGTATAGTATTGTATAGTTGAGTCATACCACAATAAATAAAGGGGAAGAACCAGTGGCCCTGCAGAGATTAATGAGCAAGGGTGCAGTTATTTATTTTTTTAAAAAAAAATCTAAACATCAGTGCTTCTTTCATCTTTTCCTCACTCTTACTGTTAAGAGTACCATTGCTACAATAAATCTCACCTTCATTTAGCTTATATAAGCAATCTGAAACATGATTTATCAGCACTTTAACCCTTTGCTAACATTACCCTGAGTCTTTGAGTCTAAGCAGAAATGCTGTGACAACTTCAACTCCGGCAGTAATTAAACACTTTTTAAAGATCTGTCACAGGTGCCAAAGCAGAAGTGCTTTGGCATTGTGCCATCCATTGACATTGTTATGTGTCAACCGCACTGTTTTCTTCTTTGGAAAGACTTCCCTCTTGCCTTTTGCTGAATAGTGTTCCTTTATAAGTAAACCTTGGCTATGACAGGCCTCCGGGAGACGGTTTGATATCAAACCATATAGAATAGTCTGAAGGGTGTGGAAAAAGCCTTCTCAGAGAAGAAGGTGTGGGTATTCAGATGCAATTGATTTCAATTTATTTCTAGGAATTTATATTACCATTTTATTTTTTGGGAGAAACAGAAGAAATGCAGTTACAGGTAGTCCTCAACTTACCACCACAACTGATCCTGCAATTTTGGTCATAATTCATGATGGACATAAAGTAGCTCATCAACTGATCATCCCAATATTATGAACTTTATTGAGATACTTAAAGCAAACACCATGATTTTTAAGTGAACTCTTTGTTTGCTATGTATTCTATGGAGATTCTCAGTCATCCTGATCATGGTTGTTCCAAAGGTGCTTTTTTCAAGAGGCAACTGGACTTTCTGGTTATTCTTTCGTTTTCATCCAAGAAACTTCTTCAGCTCATTGTTTGCTGTTTTTTTCCCCAGAAACTGGAAGTAAACACCAGTTTTTTGGGGGGGAGTTATAAAACTTGTGGCCCTGTGACTGTGTAGTGCTGTAAACTGTTGTAAATGTGGGCCACTTGCCAAGCACCCAACATGCAATCAAGTGAGGAGTGGATGTCAGAACTTCAAATTTGGGTTGTAAATTTCTTTGACGTGATCTGTCCTAAGTTGAGGACTGCCTGTGTATAGAATGGTTCAAGACTGGGGTCCATGATCAACACCAAAGAAAAAGTGAGGTTGGAAAACCTCAGTAAAAATCTCACCAAGTGAGAAGTGGAGCACTCTCCTGGAGAGTTGTGAAATGTTTCTGGAATTGACATTACATTTCAATGTCTGAGAAATCTTTAATTTTTAGTAAGTGAGTGGAAAAAATGATATGGTTTGGAGTCTGAAATAAAGTAGAATACTAGCCACTTAGGGGTGTGATGTATTTGAGTCATAACACCTAATGAATCCAATAATAAGATAAAGCAATACACTTAAGGACAATATTGTGATAAAGGCAAAAGAGACCATTGCTATATTTGTACCCCATAGACATGCATGGCAACTTTTCCCTTGGAAGAAAGGAGCATTCTGTTGTTTTGCATATCCATCTCCAAAGGCAGGATACTGACTCTGAATCCATGGTATAAACATGCATGCTGATTAATTATTTTCTATTGATATAAAGTCTTCTCACTTCTAAGGCCTACCAATTAGTTTCAAGAGCAACAAGAAGTCCTTTTCCTCATATGCATGCATGTATGTACACACACATGTATATATGAAGGGCCTCTAAGTTTGGTTGTTTTGTTGCAGATGCTTCATTACCCAAACTAGGTAACATTGACAGTGCTGTTTACCATGGAATTCCAGATGATTAAACTATCTGTTTAATAACAATGGTCTGCTTTGCCTTTATCACAACATGGCAGCAATTAACCTGGAAGAAAGATATAAAAATGCATGCCTATTGATGATTTTCTTCTTTCTGTTCTTGTGTTGGAAGAAACAGAAAATTAGAATCGGAGCTGGTCTGAATCCATACACTATGCATAAAGAGGATATCCCAAGGATTACTTACCTCTTCCTGATTTCCACACAATTCTCCATTGGAGTTCCTAGCGGTACTATATACCAAGGCTAGACTGGCTTTAAAAAAAATTGTAGCAGCAAAAATTGTATTATTTTCATGAACTTTCGATGGTCTCTGATGACTTTTAAATCTGTTTCTGGCTTGGATTAAAGGGTATTTTGTTCTTGGCTTTATTTTATTGTGATTTATTGTACATTGCTTGGAACAACCCAAGAGGTAAAACGTTATTTATAAATCCTTCTTAGAAAGAAAATAAAAGAAGTACCGGTAAAATGCTAACAAGAAGAAGGTGACATTTTTTATACTTGTACTGAAAGGTTCAGCAGGAATTACTAATCAGCTGAGAGAACATACTGTAGCAGAGAAAGATTGCAGTAAAGTCAAGGCACTTTTGTACTGCCTTGGAGTGCTAGTTAAGATATGGATGATCAAGGACTGGCTTTCATTTCAATTGGAAGCATGTGTGGGCTGTAGTAGTACTTCAACCTGCAGGTGGGCTCGGGAAAATGAAAGCTGTTCTCCCCCAAACCAACAAAAACAAATCCCCATAACCTAAGTGGCAGGATAAGGGTTGAAATAGCCTTTTCCTTGATTATCTTATTTTCTGCTTTAACAGTTTCAAGGGGAGCATCTAATTTTTTGAACCTCACCACGAGTCACACAGACCTCAGCTGAAGTTTTATTCACTGCTCAAGTTGGGATTCGTTTTATGAAAACAAAATGGGCCGCCAAGAGCAAAAGAGGTGGCTCAGTAATAAAGGCCAACTGCAGATTGTTCCAATCAGCCTGATTTAAATAAGCAAGTACAACTTGGCAAGGATGCCTAATTGAAAACAATTGTGAAAGGCTATGCTTTGGAGAACTGTGCCATCCTTGATTAAATAACACATTTCTTGGTATGTGCTGTGTGTAAGTGTTGGAAGCAATGGTTGGCTCGAAGGCACGTGCAAACAGCTGGGTTGCTGCATTGAATGAAATTCTGTGGTTTTACCTCTGTGTTTCAGGAGTATTGTGTTAATCCCTGAAAAGTAGAAAAACAAAACAAGCAAAGTGATGGATCAGCTCTCATTGACGATAGAGTTCACTTTGTTTGCTATTATTTTACAATTGGCACATGCAGGAAGGCATTATACTTTTCTTTAGATTCACATGCATACATGCCTACCAGAGAAAATCAGAGAATCCCAGAATTTATGCACATTACTTACGAACACGGGTGTCAAACTCGCCATGTCATGTTGCCGTCACATGATGTTTCCTGATGTTTTTCCAATTCACAGAGCGTGGCCTGTGCACGACTTATCCAGCCCGTGGGGTGCCAGTTTGACACCCTTGCTTAAGAAGATGGGATATACTCTTACTTTAATTCAACCATTGCACTGATAGCTCTCCCATGTGTAGATAATGAATTGTGCCTTTCTTCTTCACAGACTATTATTTAACTGGCAACACACCTTTTATTGATGGAGTTGTACCTGAGCAGGTTGCAGAGTCACAGCAGTTGCTTCTTCATTCTCAACTGTCATCCCAAGCTTCTGGCTACCTAAGTGGACCTGTTTTAATTGGAGACTTGAAGTCTCACCTGTTTTAATTGGAGAATTCATGACAGGGTCCAAATATACCGAGAAGATGAACAACCCATTGTTTCTATAAAAGACTTCAAATGCTAAGATCCCACCTATAGAAGAAGAGCTCCCAAGGCTCCTGTCTGAATCATAAAAACCTATCACTCATGATGGCAAAGAGAAGATAGCAAGCTGAGCAGAAAGTTCAGCAACCTACAAACAGCCTAGGCAACTGCAGGGATTAAACTGTTCCATCAGAGAGAGGATAGAGGAAAATAAGCTCTCCAAGTTCTGAATAAAATCTCAGTCTAAAACAATGAGTACACATATAAAGGTTTGCTTGGGGATTTTTCTCAGGCTCTTCCTTGTGATTGATCAGCTGTAGGTTGGTGTAACCAAGAGTGTCAAACTCAATTTCATTGAGGGCCGCATTAGGGTTGTGTTTGACCTTGGAGGGGTGGGGGCCCTGGCCCAGGTGGGTGTGACCAGCTTAACATAACTCATGTTGAAGGTGCCTGTAGTGGCCTGAGCTCTCTGCCAGCGAAAACGGACTTCTGAGCTCTATTTTTCAGCTGCAACTCCCTCCTGCAACCCTTTGCCAGGAAAAACAGAACTTGGGAGTGTTGCCCACGGCCCTCCCAAGCTCAGTTTTCAGTTGCAATGGCCTCCTGCAACCCTCTGCCAGTGAAAACAGAGCTGCACATAGCCATCCCGAGCTCCAGTTTCACTGGCAGAGACACCACACCAGTCCTTCGCTGTTTCCAGGGCAGCCCCATGGGCTAGATCTAAGCCCTCCTCAGGCCAGGTCCAGCCCTCAGGCCTTGAGTTTGACACCCCTGGTGTAATGTATTCACTTCTGTCCTGAAATGGACAAGTAGGTAGTAGGTCTGGGGAAAGCCAGAGCTAATCATTGTGAACTGTAAACTCAACGAAGGAATTACTCTGTTTTTCTTCAAGCAAATTTTTCTACCAAGAGAAATGGTTTAAGAGAACACGTCAAGCAGCAAAGTTGATTTGGCTAATGCTTCAACCTTGCTTGTTCTTGGCTCCTGACTACGGTTTGTCCTGTGGTCCTGAGTTGCCCATCAATGCTAACTCCTGGGTTGTCTGCTTTTTCATGGCTAAATTGCGTGGGTGGTCGGGTGGAGAGGAGGCTTCTGATTCATGACTTATCTTGAACTACTGTTCATGACCTAGACTTTATTGAGGAAATTTAATGGCTGGCAGCCTCAGTGGATATTTTGACTGTGGAATCCCTTTATTATGTAATTTATCTACATTTCATGGCATAATGGCAGATTACTCACCACACTATCAAGTACTTGGCTAATCTATTTGGGAATTAGCACTGGTCTACAGCTTTAGCATTAGTGCCAGCACACGAGACACTCTGATTTGCACATTTTGGGACTGCTGTTTCTTTCTCCCATTTGAAAGGGGACCAACTACGTCATTCCATTCCAGGGTATGGCAGCCTAAATTGATGTCCAAATTCCTGGCCCTAAGAAATTGGATTTTATTACGTTTAATACAGAAGAATATTTAAAAAATCATTACCTCAGGTAAAGCAAAGGGTCCTTGGTGTTCTGTCAGCTTGCTTGTTTTCCTTCAGATGTTTCATTACCCAAACTAGACAACATAATGAGTGCACTGATGATGTTCTCTAAGTTGGATAATGAAACATCTGAAAGAAAACAAGCAAGCTGAGAGTGGTAGCCCTGAATCTGAATCAAGATGGATCCGGGGCTGACAGGAGAGCATCAAGGATCTCTCATTTCAACCCTGAGCTACAAATACTCTCCTTTACTGGTACCTAAGTAAAGCACATTTTGCTGGCACTAAAGACTTTACATCAACCAGAATGATATAGAGCTATCCAATGGGCATTACGGGCAGAAAAGGTGTGCCACATGAAGCATATGTAGTATGTGAGAACCTAGAAAAGGTATTTTGTAAAGTCCAATTTTGCCCATGTTATCAACCTTAATTTGTTGGATTCTATTTCCACTACAATCTTTTTTTCTTTTATTTGTTAGATTTATACCCCGCCTTCCTTCCCTGATCTTCCATTTTTATTTTTATTTTAATATCAGGCATTTTCTTTCCTCAAAATCTCTCTCTCTCCCCGTCCCCTCCCCTACCTTTTCATTTTTTTCCGTAATGGGCTTAGCTTTTGCCACCCTTTTTTCCCTTCAATGTGTTTTTTACTTTTATATGTAGATTTTATGTATTGTTTCCCCTCTCTTCTGCAATATTTGCATTTTATGCACAGCTTTTGAATTACTAGCAACATTGAAAAATTTGGAAGGGTGAAGAAATCAACATATAACTATACTATGTTTATATTCAGGAAATGAAATTAGGTGAATTTGCATTACACGTTTCTCCCTAACTTTAGTGAGGAGTTATGGGTCAATGCAAAGGTTCAACACAAAATATATCCATATATTACCGTAAATAGAAAGCGTAACCAGTCGTATTATGTTCTTATATTTGCACTCACTTTATAATCCCCACTGGCATTTAATCAATTCCTTTCTCCTTAGCTGTGCCTTCATTTTCTCCAATGTATATCCTGCCTGAACGGTTTCTGTGAAGGAATGCACGTATTTAATATCGCTTTAACTCCAGCACTTGCTTTCTTCAAAGCACATTTTATAATGGGATTGCCAAGAACTTCACATGCCTTTCCATAACTCCAAATTGATATGGGATAATAATATTTGGACATTCAAGAGGGCAGGCTGTTTAAAAGGGCTTCCTCTGGAAGACTGAACTTCCCTTCCATAAAGTATTTGAATGCAGTCATGTGTATTTTATGACAGCTTTTCCTAGTTTGGTACCCTCCAGATGTATGGGGAAAACAACTCTCACAATTGTTAGATTGTGCTAATAGATGTAGATGTTTCCTGCTTATTCTCACAATCCTCTTCTGTAACGCTGAACCTTCTGGCCTACTTCCATTGCTCCAAGAGAGTAAGTATGATTTCTTTTATTTGAGGATAATGAGGTGCCATGTGTTTCTGCATCTTTGAAAAATTGGGCAGACTGTCCCCTTAGTCTTTTCAAGAGAACTTCTAGACACTACATCACATTTATTTTTTCCCACAACTTTAAATGATAGATATAACTATAGCTGAAGTGAAACTGAGCACTTTTCCACAAGTGAAAATCAGGCAATTTAAATTTATTTAATCCATTTATAGTTATGAAGAGACAGTTGTCAAAAAAGTGAATGTAGTATTACTGATTATTAGAGATGGAATGAAGTAGAATATGTCCCCTTCTGCATGTTAAGTCCTATATCTCCCTCTCTGACTTTAATTTGAATATTTTATATAGGACACAGATGCTTCTAGAATATGTAAAGGGCAGGAAATCATTAATTTTTTTTTTAAAGGAAAGAAACCCATAACCCTGTTTTTAAAATCTAACAAATCATGACCTCAAATAGAGTGTTAGAAATTAGGTTGTGCACTCTGGGTGCAATGACATTGATGTGGTCTTTTGACTTTGGTCTATAATATCTTAATTTTCAGATCCATACACAAGTTATCTAAGTCATTCAGTTTCACCTATCCCAGTTGTGACTTTAGAGGTCTGAAACAAAAAAAAATGCATTCTTTATGTGGAATGCTGTCTTCAACACTAAATGATTATAAAACTGAGTTTCGCTATGCTGAAATTCAATGTTCTAGTGGGAATTTGGTATTAATTAAGCCACACCTATTATAATATTAACTATCAGAAATGGGAAAGTCATATTTAGACGTGTAACTGATGTTTTCAGTGGCCTGTAACTCAGGGGTCCCCAATCCCTAGGAACCGGGCTGCACAGCTGGAGGTGAGCAGCAGGTGAGTAAGTGAAACTGAAACCATCCCCCCAAGCCCATGGAAAAATTGTTTTCTACAAAACCATGCCAGAAAGATTGGGAACCACTGTTATAACTCAAAGCATTGATAATTTTTATAGAAATCTAATAAACTATTTCAGTCACTTACATTTTCCCAAAACAGAAAGGACAAAGTCATATCCATGGGGTTCCTCTGATAGTCCTAAATCACTATAAAACAAAGGAGTCCCATGAATAATTTAAGTTTCATCATCCACTTAAAAGTTTCATTGTCCACTTAAAAAAAGGAGGAGACACTTAAAGATGTATTTTGGGTAATGCAGCACAGGAGCTAGATCAGCGTTTGGAGACCATGCACTAGATCATGAGTGTCAAACACATGGTGTCACGTCATCACAGGACGTTTCACAATGTTTCCTCCCTTCGTGGAGCTGGGGGGGGGGTGGCCTGCATGTGATACATCCAGCCTGCGGGCTGCCAGTTTGACACCCCTGCACTAGATGAACACCAATAAACCAAGATTGAATTCTGATGAGATATTGTTAAGTGATCCCCAGGTCTAGGAAGTCAGAAACTGTCCAGTCTTGGACTGAATATATTTACCTGTTTAATTCAATTTTAGAGCTACCTATCTTGACATAACAACTTTAAGTGGCTAGCAACAAATAAAACCACAATTAAAATCATATCAAAGCCACATAAAGCAGTAACGACAACCAAGTCAAAGCCGAATGCATAACTTGAAAATCACAGTTACCTGCACTACAAGAAGCTACCCATCTTCAAGCAAACTTCCCCTTAAAGTTTGGGGACGGTACTGGATATATCTTCTGATTTATTTTATTTATTTATTTATAAATTTTATTGGATGTCTATCTTACCTTAGGGTAACTCTGGGTGGTTTACAATCATAAAAATAAAAACTGTGTAAAGATAAAAGCATGAATAAAATACTATTCACAACCAAATACAGCAGCCAGATAAAAAGATGGGGAGGGTGGAAGCAAGATGGCAGAGAGGTGGGATCTGTTGTTAATCAATGCTCATGTTGAAGCTGTGGCTAGAATTTGCTGTTTTTTCATACTCTATTGCTAGATAAGATTGGTTTTGGACTGGAAAACTGGGCTTAACAGAAATTAACAGATTAACAGACTTGGAAGGGACCTTGTAGGTCATCTAGTCCAACCCACTGCCCAAGCAGGAGCCTCTCTCTAGGTTCGAACTCACAACCTCCTGATTGTGAGTTGGGATAAAGTGATCTACAGTGAGAACCCAGATTGTTGGGGGCAATATGCTGAATCTGTAAACCGCTTAGAGAGAGCTGTAAAGCACTGTGAAGCGGTCTATAAATCTAAGTGCTACTGCTATCTATACATCTAGAACAATGCAATCTACAGTAGAATGACTCCAATAAGTAGAACATAATATGGTAATTGTGAGATTCATAGGATGGATCCATATTTCAACTATTTTCAGAGATGTTTACAGGCTTCTTAAAAAACATAAGATATTAAGAGTAGTAATATTGGTACTAGCATTTGTGTTTGTATACAATAAAAAGAAACCAATGATTATACAAAAAGCCCAATCCAGTATCAAAAAATAAAACAGAAGTGGTATGCAATCCCATAATTTAATGGTGACAAATATTCCCACAGGGAAAAAAAAACTCCTTGTGACTTTTTAAAACTCTGAAAAAAGAAGCATATCAACAGAATGTTTTAACTCTTGGGGGACCAAAGCCAAATGTAGTTCAAGTGTGAGTCATTAAACAACTTGAGCTTAGATATTTCTCACAAAGTCTAGAAACATCCCAATCTTTGAAGGGACCCTTGTTGTTGCTGCTATTGGAAGGCAGTTAGCAGACTGAAGATTTTCTTGGCACTGTCACACTCACCTTGGAATGCCTTGCTTCTCCTGGGATATTATGCCTTTTTGCTAGTCCAGGTCTGTAACATTATTTAACACACATCTCTTTATTCAGATCTTTGGCTTGTCCCCTGGACTGCTATAGAGTGCTTTTTAGCTTTATCTTCTGTTGCTGGCACTTTTTGTTATTGTGATCTACAACAAAAGGCCAATGCCATATACACTTTGGTATAGATAGTCTTGTCTATACAGACAAGCACCTCCCAGACTTAACTCTTAATAAGAAAAATAAAAAAGTCTGGATGGGGGATGTCTAGCAGTGCCTGAAAAGAGCAGAATAGAAGAGAAAGAATTGGAGAAAATCACAAAATGCAGTGATCTGCAAATCAAAATAGAAAAGTGTGGCAAAAGAAAGCAAAACTAGTACCAATATTAATAGGCATTTCAGGCAAATTTCTCAAACAACTGGAGCACATCTTTCATCCTGAGACAATACCTCTGACACTATTAAGCATCCACATCTGCCTATCCAGGTCCTTGGGAAGGGACTCAGTAGCAGAAAAAATGCCAAATCCAGTTTGAACATCTGGCTGACATGTGTGATGAACCCCAAGCCCAACAACAACAACAACAACAACAATAGTAATAATAATAATAATTGCTGCAGTTGCCACATGATCTACAATAGCTTTCCATTCTGATCTACCTTGTCCTTTCCCACTGGCTGAAGGGGAGGTATATTGGGATAAATCGTCTTCTCCAATCATCTCTTCAAACTTATTGTGCTACTCACCAGTAGTCATTCATCAGCTTGGCAATTTTGCCACTTAGTAGTGGATTCCCAAGATAAATTCTGTCCAACCCCCCACCCCCACCCCCTTCTTCACAGCATTAAAGAGCTTTCAGATATCTCAAGCTGCCCACAAACAGATTTACACAAGGGGAGCATAGGGATACATTCACTGATCATGGTCCCTCTATTAAAATGAAAAGAAAAAAAATCTACTGCTTTCCATATTAGATTTCCTGTGCAATCAGGATTCTAAATAATGGGACAAGCCTTCACCATCTTATTCAAAGGAGGGTGTGGAGCTGAATAAGGAGGCAGGATTAATGAGAATGCTACTGGTCTCTCCTCACTCCAGAAGGACAAAACCATTAGAAAAGGACCATTTATTTATTTATTGCTATTTTTGCCACTACTATTACATTAATAATAAGGGTAACATCCATCCGGCTACTTTTAAAAACTAAGTATGCAGTTTTTATCCTTAATCAGAGTGGATCTTTCTCCAAGGTAAAATGATTACTGTATAAAACCGTAGCCTTAGGCTGGCTCTTGGCATATGCAGAGGATTTTCTTTGAAATTGATTCAGTGCTAGTTCAGTGACTTCCTCCCTAATATAATGTCAGAAAAAGGACGGATCATGATTTTCTGCAGCTTTTTAAACTATTTGCAATTTTTAGCTTCCTCTTTGTTCTTCATTTCCTCTCTTTCCATTATTTCACGATGCTCCCAAATCAAAGATCTCTGGGCACTTGGTACATTTTTTTTAGAAATAATAAAGTGCGCTATTCTTCCATTCATAATACCAGGAATGATACCAGGAATGATTCAGAGAGGAAAAAAAATATCTTTTTTCTTAAAGCAGTCATGGATTGTTCAAATCAGCATGAGCCGCTGTGGAAGATTTGAAAAGAACGCCTATATAGTGTGGGAAAGGGTTGCTTCTTCCAGCACTAGATACACCTGATTTAACTTTTGAGAGAAAAGAAATACCCGAAACATTAAACCTCTTATACTCCACCTGATAGTGCAATATTGGGGGGGGGGGGGACTG
>JANHGC010002213.1:0-10638 GCA_027560395.1 Boaedon fuliginosus | reverse complement strand
TTATCATGATTGTTCGCCGCCTCGAGTTCCCCTTTGGGTGAAGAGAGGCGGGGTATAAATTTAATAAAATAAATAAATAAATAAATAAATCTTGATTTCTACCCAAATCTTGATTGTGAATATGGCAATTTGAAGGTTTGCCTTCCCTTCATCTAGATGGAAATACATAAATGCATAACAGTATTTACTACTACTTGAACTTAAATAGTCAAAATTTGTAGAAAAGTCACAACAGAATTAGAGGACAGAGCCCACCAAATTTCATAGAATTCAATGTAGGAGTTCTTGAGATACACTTCTTTATGCTTGTGAGGCTTTCTGATCTGATCGATCTATTTCCAGAACCATCTGCTGGTTACTGTACTGATGCAATAAAAAAAATTCAGTCAAGTTATGCAAGAATTGAACTTTTGCTTCTTTTTATATATGTGATACATCTGTGGCATTTTTATGCCTTTGATTCTGACATTGTGGGTTTATCTGGGATGATAAAAGCCATGCGGAATTTTGAAAAATAAAAAAAAAATGCTAGCAACTGAGTAGAATATGAATAAACCATAAGCATAAAGATAGATATCCTGGCCCTGTTTAAAATGGATGTACATGGTTTTTAATTGCTATTTCTTTAAGAATAGCTGCAAATAATTATTTCCCTCTCCTACCGAAATTATGCATCTGAAATGAAGACAGGTGATGATAACTAAGAGTGGATTTTTCTGTAAAAGGAGTGAAAACTATTTAAGTCTTGTATTTACAATATTTTCCTGGTGTTAGAATTATTTAATGCAACTTCCTTTATTTTGGTTAGAGGCTCTTGAAGTTTTAGAGGAAAAGATAGATCCCTAGAAAAAACAGTCACATCACATGGAAAAACTGTATCTAGCTATATAAGCTGTATATAAAAATTAACATGACAGAGGTCTCAACTTTTCAGTATTAGGCTTTGTTCTCTAACCACAAAGTTGGTCCAATTGACTCCAATAAGACTTACTTCTGTTTGCAAGCGTTGGATGAGGCTTGGAGTAAGCCTCATTGAATACAGTGGAATTAACTATCTAGTCATTTTGCATATTTTGTACCAGTGAAAAAAGGCCTAATACAATTGGAGAGAAGACTAGAAGCTGTATCACAAATAGCAAGTACTTACAGGGAAGTACTGTAAGAGTACCAAAACACAATATTTGATAAGAGCACCAAAATACGTTATTTTTTTAGATATTAAGGACTTTTAAAAATTATAGTAAAGAAGGAAAATTATAGTAAAAAGACAAAAGTTAGTTTTATCAATAAACAGAAATGAAATACCGGTAAATCATGATTTTAGAATCACCAAACTGCCAAAACTCTTTTAAAGGAGCAAAATAAGTAAATAAGACTATTATATACAAGTAGTACTCAACTTGCAACAGTTTAATGACCCTTTGAACCTACAATGGCACTAAAAAGATTATGACCATTTTTCACACTTATGACCTTTGTAGCATCCCCCGGGTCACATGATCAAAATTCAAATCCTTGGGATCTTTATGACTGTTCCAGTGTCCCGGGGTCATGCGATCACCTTTTGTGACCTCCTGACAAAGCCAAAGGAAGCCAGATTCACTTAGCAATCAAGTTACTAAGTTAACTGCAGTGATTCACTTAACTATTTGGGGCAAGAAAGATCATAAAATGGAACAAAATTAACTGTCTCACTTTGCAACAAAAAAATTGTTACAATTGTGGATTCTTAAGTTGAGGACTATTTGTATTGCTCTGTCCTCAGCCCAGTTGGGTTGGGGTCAGAGGTTCTTTTGGTTTCAGAAGCAATGGCATGAACATTGGAAGTTCTGTTAAAAGGCAGTATAAGACACTAACGTAAAAACTAGAATTTAATAATTAAAGCATATTCAAGAATACTGAAAAATGCGATGAAACAAGAACAAACCTTATGCCCCTTCTGCCAGTCAGGGAACACCCCTATCCCACTCCCCCAAAAAAACAAAATCTGGGGCCAGTAAATATTTAGCACTCTCCCAATCAGCTCTGCATCAAAGTTCCATCCCAGGAAGATTTCTGATGAGCTTTTTTAGGTTCCAAACCATAATTAAACACACTTGTTTTTCAATGGTCTCAATTCACTGATTTTTTTTCCCTAAGGTAAGGAGAACTTGTCTATCTTAGATTGGAATGTTTTGGCCTCCTACTAAGAATGTGGCTATCGAGGTTCAAGGCTGGTTCAAGGCTGGGGTTTCCTGCCTGGAATGAGATAATCAAAGTTAAGGAGTCTTTGTTTATACCAGGTGGTAATGAGACTAGATCACAGTTAGGGACCATTTGTCAGGGTTAATTGGATTGAAGATGTAAAAGATCATCCCTCTTACACAGGTGTCTCACCAGGGACTAGGCAGAACAAATATAACCCAACTATAATCCATCAGCGACTAAAATGACTGCTTGCTTATCTCTCTACTACAATATTGAGCCATAACATAAATCTATAAAATCATATGGATTTCTATGTACCATGTATCCTAAGGGAAAGGGGTTCACGCCTCTGCTTAATTTGTCTGCATCAATCTTCTGGCAAAACCACCAACACTACAGCAGTCTCAGAGTTAATGACATACTATCATTCTCCCCCTTGCAGATTACAAAATAGGAAAAATCTGAGGCTTGGCAGAACGAAAAGCATCTTTAAAACAACTTTATTTAATGTGTGGCTGGAATTGTCTATGTTCACATGATGAAAGGGCTATTCAATCAATTTCTGTAATAACACAGTATAGTACATTAGTACTGTACACACTGTTCTCAAAAAGATGAGCCAGAAAATTTACTGGAGAGTCCACAGTGTATATATGATTGTGTCTGTGTGTATCTATGCTAAATGGGGTAAACAGAACATGCCTGATACTTGATTTTTAAAAATGGGAGGTAAGTTAGAAAGCATTAGGCAGCACCAGGAAAGAGCTGGGCTTTAGACCTTGTTCTGGCTGTGATTTCAAAGTGTGTGTATGCATGCTCCCATGTAATCAGGCTGTGTAAAAATTCAAAGGGTCAGTAATGTTTCATACACACAACTTCTCTAAAGCAATTCATTTCCACCACTTCTAAAGAGCAAAACAAAGCTACTATGTTTGTCTTGTATCTAAGACTTCTTTCAATAACCCAGCAGCAGAAACAAATATTAACAGGCTGTTAAGTGAGATACCATGTGATCGCAATCAATTTTATGATTTTTTTTTGTCACGGCCGTTAAGCAAGACATCACATGAATGCTATTTGTGATCTTCCCTGCTGGCTTCCCCATTGACTTTGCTTGGAATCCGATTGGAGCCCAGCTAGAAAGATTGCAAATGGTGATCATGTGATTGTGGAATGTTATGACCATGATAAATGTGTGACAGTTGCTAAACAAATTGTGATCACATGACCATGAGGACCATGTTGTAAGTGTAAGGCCAGTCGTAAACCACATTTTCCAGGACCATTGTAATTTCAGATGTTTGCTAAAGAAGTCAAGGACTACAAGTATGCAATCTTGCACAAAGCAGGACTTTCTGAAAAGTTAGGACAGCCCTTCAGCCTCCCAGAGGCTATCCCTTCTCAGAGGTCATTTGGTGACATCTTGATGTCACTTGAAAGAATGTGGTATTGAAGAGTATTGAAGTATGGTATTGAAGTATGAAGTATGGTATTGAAGAGTAACTTCAATACCCTGGAACAAGGAAGTCTCTGATAAGTAAAGCCTCTACTAATCCCATCCCCCCACCCAAGCCCAAAGTCATACCACTGAAGACAGAAACCAAAGTTTGAAGGTGCACTTGCAGGGTCTGTGGTCCAAAAATGGGGTTCTTGAGGATTGAATGAACTGTGGGTTGCACTCTTCTGACTTTGGGGAAAAACACGATGGTGGCCTTGAATATGGATGAGGGACAACATAGATATTTGCAAGTTGGCTCCACAATTAGTTAGAATGAGACAGCCAACCCAGGTACATAATTTCATATATTATGAAAGAAATCAAGGTGTTAGTTATTTCTTAACATTATATTTTTAATGCTGAGGAGGAAAATGGCATCATACAATTTTTTTTTTACAAATGCTGTCAGTAATATGGGCAGGAGAGCGTCGACTCCACCTCAAGCCTTCTATTACAGAGGTGCAATAGAAAGAAATCCAGCCAGCTTTTCTTTGGCCAAGAGTTTATTTTGCATATGGATTGCTTAGGTACAAACCCACTCATAAACTATTCACTCATTATGTGTTTTGTTAAGTCTTGGCTTAGCCTGTTGTGTGAATCCAGCCAATTGTTCTTTCTCCCTCCCATAAAAAGGAAATGAACATCGATGAATCGATCTGTTGCTGCAAATTGGCTATTTACAAATGATTTGGCAGAAATAGTTTCTTCCATGCCTTACTTTCCAGTTGGTTATAGATGGATATTTTTCAGGCAAGGTACTTTGGCAGGAATACTGAATATTTTGGAAAGCTAGAATATATTCTGGGTAATTTGAATGACTAAAAGAAAGAGAGGAGGCAAAGTCAGCAGCTTGGATTATAGCCAGAATTAAAGAGTGCACTGATATAGGAAAATATATGCTATTTTCTTAAACTAATCAAAAATTAACTCCAAGGAATAGAACCACAAAATTACAAAGGATGTAACTGCCACTGTCTTTGGCGGGACTAGCCTGATATACAAGAGTTTTCATAGAATACATATTATTGTTCCTATCAATGTGGCTCATGAAAAAGCAGTTGAGTCAGGCTTTGAAAGGGTAAGGGAGGAAAAATAAACCTAACCTGAACAAATGCTTTGCTGATGCAAAGAGCTCTCATCTCTGCAAACATTAAAATCTAAAGATATCAAGGAAAAATATGTAAAATAACCCAACCAACCAACTAAATTCCAAATACTACCTGTATAATTATGCAAAGAAATTGGCCATATACTGTAGGCTACAGAGGAATCTTTGAACTACAAACTGGCAAACAGTCTGTAAAGAACCTCTGCCTCTCAGTGAATTAAAGCATTCAGCCACTTTCAGAAATTCAAAAAAAGGCAAGGAAAGCTACTGCCAACAGACTGGAAGAACTGCAAATGTTTTCAAATGCCATGTGGATGAGGGAGAAAGTATATATTTGGGGACAGACATGAATTATTCTGTGTACGTATAAATAATTTTTTCCCCAGCTCTGCTTCTGGCTCCCATCCAGAACATTGCAGTTTCATTTAAAAAAAAAAAATGAATGGCACTGTGTGTTAACAAGTAGTTGATGAAGAAAACTACCCTAAGGGAACAGCCTTAAAAATGGAGCCTTCAGTGGGAGTCGCTTTGCTCAAATTGGTGATTCGAGAATGTAAACACTATTCCTATTCTGATTTATGCTGTTTTTAAGACTTTTGAAAGAGGTGTTAAGGAATGTGTGGGAGTGGATATGAAAGACCGCCCTCCTTTTTTTGAATAGTTATAGCAGCTGTATTGTTTTTTGTGGCTCTACACAGTTACATTTGAAGCTGCTTTTGGATCACTTTCATGTGACTTGAAGTTGCCTTGAAAATCTGAAAACAAATCTGCTTTAATGCTACTAGTAATTTTTATGTCACCCTCATGGTGGCAAGGGCTATTTGTTAAGAAAACAATCTTTCTTCATGTTATCCACTGCATTTCTCCCAAGAACATTCTCATATATGGGATCCATTCAGGGATTTTTCCTCTGACTTATTTGTCAATTATAATGAAAAAGCCACTAAAAAGACTAAGTACAGGGAGAATTTCTTCTCCAATTTAATAAGATTTGTTATTTCTTGAAGTCTTCACTGCAAAGCTTGTAATTCTTCAAGTTTCTATGAGCAGACATCTTTAGATTCGCTAGTTCTCTTGCAATTAAAATTGAATTAAAGCAGAAGAACTTAAGTTGTTTTGAATGATTTCACTCTTTACTATGTTTTGTTTCCCTCACAAAAAGTAACTGTTTTTTTTTTAAAGAAAAAACTCAACATCACCTTTTCTATTTGCTGACTAAAGAAATCTATAAAGATTAACTGGGAATAAACCTCACTGAGTTAATTGGAATTTATTTCCAAGTAGGCAGATTGGTTAGGACTGCAATCTGTTGGAGATATAGAAGATTGTATTATTATTATTTTTTACTGGTCTTGATAATCTTTTGATTTTCCACAGCATTTTTCACATGTTTTTACCTGAGAAGCCCTCCTTTCAAATTTAGTCAAAATATTTATTTGCCTATTTGATTTCTAGGCTGCCCAGTCTGTTCTGTTGGCAATAACTCTCCATTGGACTTCATTAGTGGGGCTATATGTGTATAGTTTTCTTCATTTCTGGCTCTTGCAAGATAATCTAATTTTTGCATTGATTGTTCTGCAGTATACATTACATTTTTATCCCTTCATCTGGAGAGCTGTAGGCAGTACTGATTGTTCTTCTGATTCACTCATTCACGGACAGCAAATTTGTGAAAGTTAAGCTGTAAGACAACTCGCCTTTAGATATTAATGTGTTTCATGACTATGGGAGAATCTGAGCCTGAATCTACCTGATGCTAGAATGATAGGTAACAACACATTCCTCATCCTGATACGTTGGATTTCAACACTCATCAGCCTAAATTGGGAGAAGTTGAAGTCCAACATATCAGGAGGGTATTATCCTGGGAAGGTTGCTTTGATGTATATATATAATCTGGGATTACTACGAGACTGCTAGTATAATAAAAATCAAGTCTATCATCAAATATCTGTATTATTACTTCCATAGTGTATAGCTAAATGGTTAAAAAATAGTTTGCTTATGGTAACGTATACCTAGTAATAGGTATAAAGGACTTCAAATGATGTTTTGGAATCCAAAATCCTGTTTTTTAAATTTTTAAACATATATTGCAAAATACTTATGGATAATTCATTTGATATATTTATCAACACATTTGAAATTATATTATGGGAGTTCCATGTCCCCCATTTTAAAAGTGTCATTCTGGCAGTTAAGCTATATTTTATAGGATCCTAACAAACCTCTCAAAACTTTCTGACATAATCAATAATATCACTACCCTCCTCTAATTTTGAAGTCACTCAAAAGAATAAGTGAAGGTTAAAGAAACATAAGTTTCTGCTAGTTTTGTCTCACTCATTATATGACCGTGTTATATAACCGTGTTGCTTGTATCTTTACAATTTATATTGTTTTGTTTCCTAGTCTGATTTGATTGCTTATTAGTAACCTATGACTATGACTAAGTGTCGTATCTTATGATTCTTGATGAAAGTATTGATTTTTTCTTTATGTACTCTAAGAATACATAAACCAAAGACAAATTCCTTGTGTATCCAACCACACTTGGCCAATAAAGAATTCTATTCTATTCTATTCTATTCTATTCTATTCTATTCTATTCTATTCTATTCTATTCTATTCTATTCTATTCTATTCTTATTGCTAATGCAGAGTCTTTCCCAAAAACCTATTGTTTTCTTTTCTGTCAAAGACTGGCTTAATTATTTTTCTGGCACTTTTGGTGGTATCAGTATACTTTCATGATCTCATCATTATGATTGTTCAGAGTGCAGAGCTAGGATATGAAGGAGGTTTCAACCCTATGCACAAAGCTAAGCTTACAAGGTCTGGAGATTTTCAAACCTTATCAGAAAACAGCATTTTGTGACATGAAGTCTGCAATATGAAAGAGGAGAACATAAACTGTACCATATTAAATAGAAAGAACTTTGAGTAATAAGGTGAAGGTATTTGTCAGACTGATAAAAATGACTGAATATGTTTTTCAATATCCTGATAATCCTACCCCATTCTAGTGTTGATTCATTTGTAATGAAAGCATATGTAACACAATTTCACCAATATAAAATTATCTCCATTCAGAGAAATAGGTAAAGCAAACATCGGAGTTCTCCTTAAATTGACCTTGGGTTGTCTTCATAAGTATAAAAGGATTATTTATGGAACCCCTGCATCAGAAAAATAATTGCACTGCTAGTCCTATTTATATGACTTGGGAATTATATTTCCATTATAAGCCAGTCAGCTCTACTGACTGATATCTATTATTAACATGGAAACTATGCATATATAATGTAGGATGGAAACCTCCTTTCCTCAATATTTTTTTGCCTGAATTTTTGAAAAATCTGAATTTTCTAACAATGCTCCTTAAATCAGTAATCCTCTAGTATGGATTTAAGATATTCATTCTGTATCCAGAGATAACCAGAATAAAATTGATACTGTTGAGAAAAGAGCTTGAAAATTCTGATATTCAGACAATCAGAAAATTTGACAGAAGTGAAACAGCAATTAGATTCAAATGAGTGAAACAGAAAATAAGAAAAAGATTCACAGGATGTAATTATCATTACTGTATAGTATATTGTTCATTTGGTATCCTTTTTGTGGATCAGCTGTTGCAGCCTTTCTATCGCAAAAATAATGGTGACAGGATACTTATATCCTTATCAAATGTTAGCAGCCATTCGTGTTTTCAGTTCATTGTTAAATATGGATAAAATGTGAAGAAAAGGTGTAAGTGAAGTTAGATGAGAAGCAGGCAAGGATAGAGTATATGCAGATAAGGTTTGTAATTGAACTTTAAGCATGTTTGGAGAGAGATAGATGGATATACATTCAATGCCCATCAAAAGCAGGTGAAATATATGCAGAATGAATGACTGGTTATGATGATTATGTGCCACCAACTCACTTCACTCTTAGCAACTTCATAGATTTTCTACATAATGACCTGTCCCTCACCTGGCCTAGCAGCTGGATATGGAGTAGATATAGATATATTAATAGATGCAGAGTGTGTACTGATAGAGATTGAAATATGAGTTGCTTGCAAATGAAGATGGAAGGACACACAGGTCTTTTTCAAATCAATCATACTCAAAACTAAGCAGGAATGTATCTGAAGCTGCTTGAAATTCCTAAATGTTATTCTCATCTAAAGCAATCAGGAAGAAACTGTTAAGATCAAAAGCTTTTGGTAGAATCGTTATTGTTCTTGAACTTTTCTCCTTCAAACAATAGAATGTTACTATGGTAAAAAATGTATATATTTTACTTTTTAAGCCTTGAAAAGGTTATATAGGTTATACCAGCATATACATATTGTCAAACCTAGCAAACTAGGCTGATAAACCAGTACTAAAACCATGCACAATTTTCAATTATGGAATAGCACTTTATGAAATAACTTGACAACTACCTTTTAAAAGGAGCTATAAAAGTCTACCGCAATAATATCTACTCCCCTCTTTTGTACTTTAAAATATCTGCTTTGAATAATTCACCAAATATCTGTACTGGCATAACTTCAAAACCATTTTGGACTATTAGCAGAGTTATAGTGTGTGTGTGTGTGTGTGTGTGTGTGTGTGTGTGTGTGTGTGTGAGTGTGTACACATACAAAGACCAACAATCCTAGTAAGGTGGCTTAATGGTATTCTATCCATGAGGAAAGGTAGCTTTGAAAATAATAAAAAGTAGTTAAATTTGCCTTTTGCCCTATGAAGCCAATGCATTTGATTTCAAAAACTTAATTTGCATTTTCCAGTCCTATTTATATTTGATACTAATAGAAAAGTAACTGCATATTGCTGTTAATTTGTGGCTATAATTAACATTAATGGGTCTCCTATTGTTAAATATCACAGATCACTGCAAAGCAAGATACATAGTGATGTGCTGTTTATATAGCACTCAATGAAACATGAGCAATAAAAATAGCAGATCTCACCCATTAGCTTAATAAAATATAGTCTATTAAAAGGTGTTTTAGAAGTAACATCTGACTTTGAGCTATAACAGAATGTTATCATTAAAACATCAAAGCCAAACAGGAAACTGAAAATACAAAAATAGCCAGCCTCAAAGGAATAATCACTAACTTTCTATAAAAAAAATCTTTGAACAATTAGGAAATGAGTTAAAATAACACATCCCATTTGACCTCATAAAACCATACTTTAGAGAAAGTATGAAGTCTTTACTCTAAGGAATGGACATGCAAAAATTAAGGGAAAAAATAAGCTTATGCATAAAGCTTGGACTATTGGGAAAAGGAAGCTTAACTACTGTACAGGAGTAGGATTTTTTCAGGCTTATCTGATTTTTCAATAATCAAACTTTTTTTTTTAACATATGTACAATGTTAGCTGCTCTTTTACTAGATCATCAAGGTAATTTGGCATCCTGCACATATGATGGTTATAAACTCCATAGTTCCTAGTCAGCAAGCTGAAAAGTCAGGAATCATTTGGGAAGGTTTTCTTTTCTGACACCAGGTTACTTTAGAGTAACAACTTAGTGTCTATTTTTTTAAAAAAGGAAATATATTTTTCCTGATTGTGTTACTTCCTCCCACTGCTGCTCTTCTTCCTCTTCTTCTCTTCCCCTCCTCTTCATTTTCTTCTTGCCCCTCCCCCTCTTCCTCTCGTCATCTTCTTCCTCTCCTTCTTCTACTCGCCATCCTCTTCAGTCTTATTTCTACTCCCTTCTTCCCCTCTTCTTCCCTCATGTTCTTGACCATCCCCTTCCACCCTCCCCCTCTTCTTCCTCCTCTTCCTTCCTTCCTCCTCCTCCTCCTCTTCATTGTCTTGGTCTCCCTACCCCTCTT
>JANHGC010002212.1:104732-122902 GCA_027560395.1 Boaedon fuliginosus | reverse complement strand
TAGAAAACAAACTTCCTGCATAAGCCTCTAGGCTGAAAAACAGCTGAGGTGGGCTGCAGAGCCCATCAACTGTGCTGAAAACACAGCAGATATAGGTAGATATACCCCAGAGGTGGGTGAGAGGACCCAAAATGTAAACATTTTTTCCCCAAAAAAACGACCAAACTGGTTGTTAGACTGGTTGAAACCCACCCCTGCTATTCTATGTTATGAGTTTTTAAACAGAAGGTGAATGACCAACCACCAAGTGTATTTTAGTACTTGGAAGATGACTGAGGGCTGGAGTAGATGAGCTTTAAGACATATTCCAACTCTACCAGTTTTAAATTTTTTACACCCATCACTTGGAAAACTCTTGGACATAGTTCTGGCTCAGGGATTCATCTAAAGTAGATACTATTTCTGCTCCTATAGCCCTTATCTGTGAATAAAAGTGTTTTTCCTAGAGAACCAAAAGTATAAGGGAGTAAGACCTAATAACATGTATTAGCAGTCTCTGATATTAATAGCACAGATTGTCACATGATGCGACAGTGATTCAAGTGGGCATGGATGGAGGTCCCCTTTCTCTTGGGAGTCTCTGTTCCCCCCTGCAAACAGAAAATAAACACAGCCCTTCCAGAAGCGTAAATGCCAATAACTGTGAAATTTTGATTAAATAATAGATATGTGTTCTGAAGCACTTCTTTATAGCATGTGATTAAGAAAGATAACTAGACATCCTTACAGCTATAATGATAATAATTACTACAACACATAAAGTGTAGAATATGACATTGGAAAGGCCATTATTAACCTTTCTAAGGGTTATTTTTTTTCTTGGTGTGTTTTTTGACATTACAGACAGCAGCTTCAAGAGAGCTAAATGCAACTTATGGCCAAGGGATTTTAAAAAAAAATCACAGCGTCCTCTTTAATACTTTATGGGCAAAAGATGAACCTTCCCTTTCAAGCAGATGTTTGTTTAAGATCTGACATCTGGGTAGTTCTTATATAGCATTCTTTTTATTAAGATTTCTACAACTGCTGGTAATTAATAGAACTGACACAATTCTTCCTTCTGTTTCAATGTTAGCTCTGAAAAAATGTTGTGCCCCAGATGCAGGCCTTTTGAACTTACAGCAAGCAGTATTTCATTTTAATATGATTAATATAGTTATCAGAGTGCTAGTATGTATATGTGTGTATACAGTATGTGTATCTGTATTTATAAAACTATAAATGATATAGTTATTGGAGTACTAGCAGTGATGGCATTTCTTTGGCTAACATTTAGAGTATAAATTGGAAAGAGAGTGAAATAGGACTTCCTCCTATACAGAAGATAGTCTTCTGCTTGAAAAATTTCACTATCTCTGAAAGAAACATTGGAAGGAAGAGCAGGACTTATCTATTTGTTAATGTGAACACCAGGGCAAAAAATCCCTCCTAACATCTGGTCACAGACTTACTCATTTTACCCTGTTTCTCTGAAAATATGACATCCCCTTAAAGTAAGACCTAGCTTGATTTTACACGTACGCCCAATATACATGTGCCCCTAACTAATAGATTAGTCAGAGGATGACATCCCTTGAAAATAAGACCCGGTGCTTTTTTTTGACAAAAAAAGTATAAGATTGGGTCTTATTTGGGGGGAAACACGGTAGTGTATTGATCATTATGGGTTCTACTTAATTTATAGCATTAACTTCTAAATTTGTATGTTTACATATTCCCTAATACATTACAACTTTCCTCTTTTTATGCTAACAATTATCCTTTAAATAAATGTATGCATGTCCATCATATCTCACAGTAAAGATTAGCTTTTGGAATCTGGACAATATGGCATGACACAAAGGGGCAGCCAGAACGGACTTTTCTGTCCTGAAAAAAGATTTGACAAAATAGCTTTGGCCAAGCACGTTATCAAAAGGACTTAGAAGAAACAAGGTACAAGGAGAAAATCCCATTAATGAAAATATCAGTAGTCATAACATCACTTGTCTGGGCTCCAGAAGAGGCACAAACTATTCCCAAATCTCATAAACATATGTCATTTTGCCCCAAGGGTTATCTGGTGTAAGCAACCTTGGCCTCAGCCTCTGGAGACCACCATTTGGTTGTTTGCTTCTAAAAGTCAAGAAGCTTTCCTCACATTCAGGATCGCCAATGTTATGGAGGGAAAACCTCCTCCTTAGCCAGAAATTACAGGTTACTACAAAGAATTCATAATGAAAGCAGTAAAGCATCATTCTCTGATATTAACAGCTGAAAGTTTAACATAAGATGTGCAGAAAAGCCACAAATTGTAGGTCAAGTCTATGTGCAATGTCTCCTTGTAAGTAACAAAAGAAAATCAAATAATGGAAGAGGCCAAGAAGAGTGCTTTTAACAGTCTCTAATTAAAGCAGATTGAAGCCAACCCAAGAAAGTCAAGGTTTCTTCAACAATATATTATTGAAAACATAATTAGCTGCAGGCACTCAGAAACACTTTGTGAAAAATCAAAGCCACAACCTGAAATAAAATTTCAAATTACCAATTTATTCATACCAGAGAAGGTCTGTATGGCTAGAAGGCACTGTGCTAGAGGTGGAAAGAAGCCGGCATACCAAAAGATTGTGACTGAGTTTGGGCCAAAATGTAAATGATGAATAATTGCACAACTAGCATTTGGCGGACTGCTGAATTCTGTAACCTTGTTCTTGGCTTATATACAGGGCAGGATGAGATTTACCAGGATGTATCAGCATGGAAAGGTTATTGTGCCTATGCCTAATCCCCAAAACCACACTCTGCTCCCAGATGCTTTCATTTGCAGGAATCCAGTTTAGGGCAGTTTGCTCTTGGCTAGAAGCCAAATACTAGAGGCAAGGAGAAGAGAAAGACATCCCCTTCCCCCATTGTGATACAGACTGACCAACTGCCAGGAAAGGCTGGGGCGGTATATGTCAAGGCTCTTTGTCATAGTCTCTGAAGAAGAAATAGGACATACAGTATACTGAACGTGGCAAGATGTAACGCATTTCTAGATTCCCCCAGTGTGGCTTTGGTCCCAGCCATCGGTAAAACAGATCCCATTCTGCCACCTTGAGGTTCAATAGCAGATTGATTCACAGTAAAATTTTAGGACTGGAAAAGATTATAAGAAATAATCTAATCCAATCATGGCTTGTGTTCTTTTTCTTAAACCAAGCAGAGCCCACAGAACTCAAGTCATAATTAGCAATTGAAATATATGACATGGAGGCAAAGAAATCATTAAGCAGATCCAATAACAGAAGATTCTTGCCTTATATTCTGCAAGTCGGCTGCATGATGAAGTCTATATTATTCCACTGGTGAATTGTTAGTCTAAGATTTCCTGAATGAGCTACCTCTCCACGTGCTGAATTTTTCTCAAGTTCCAGTTTGGAAGGCTGTTAGGTGACCAGAGAAGGACAGGATACAGAAGGAAGGTTAAAAGAAAAGGCCAATTTGTAAGAACTCTCAAAGGGTCATTGCACTTTTGCAAACCATTATTATTTATATCCAAGGAGCATACGTTTAGGCTAAAAGTTGCACTTCTGAGTGACATGCCAATAGCTTCCTTGGCATCATCCAAAGAGATTTGTGACTGCCTTTTGAAAAGATATTTCTTTTCTTCTTTATAGTTTAGCATAAACTCCTGAATGTGTCATATAGTTTCCCATCCCAATACTTAACAACTTAGCTTTCTACATTAGTCAAGATCAGCCAGCCCCCTAGCTGAGCCCATTGTTTTATAGATATAAGATGTCTATGATCAATCACCCAGGTAATGGTTGTCCCAAAGGCACTTTCCCAAAAGCTGACTGGACTTTCTTGGTTTTTTTCTTTGAAAAAAATGAAGAAGCTTATTGGATGACAAGTGAAACATTTTCAAAGAAAAAAACCCAAGAAAATATGGTTGCCTTTTGGGAAAGCACCTTTGGGACATAGCTATAAGGCTACTGCATTTATTTTTTCCTTCCATTCTCTAACAAGGAACTAGAAGCCACTGAAAAAAATGTCTAGTGCAAAGTAAAAAAAATATATTACTAGTCAAAAGAGTCTTCAAGAGCTAAAAGATATCTCTTGAGGAAATCCACAGGTTCTGCCATAAAACCAATAAATGTTGCTGGTTATCCAAAAGATGAAAACTTGCGATATTTTAGCTGTAGTGTTGACCAAAGCTCCAGTTTCTAAGAATGAAAAGGAGGGAGGAAATTTCATTCAATTTCACTCAATAGTGGATTTGAATTTACAGACTAGCAGGCACAACATACCATTAGCCTTTCCAAAAGCCCCAGGTGGAACTCCAGGCAGAGTTTTGATTTGAAAATCCCCAAATATGACAACATTTCTCATGCAAGTGTTTATGTAAAATAGAAGACCATTTATTGTATGTGAAATACTGGACGACATACCTCTTTCAATGGTACAATTTGGTCTACTATTGCCAGGTAGATGACAATCACAATACTTTAAGAGCTCCAAGCAGGCAATAGAAAGAGCAGGTTCAAAGGGCCAGCAAATGACTATGTTAAGACCCAGTTGACATACAACCTGCTGGTCATTTGTTAAAGAGGCCATAGATAAGAAAAGCTTGAACAAGTTAAAGTGTCACACAAATGTTAAGGGTTGGTTTTGATAGTATGAGAACTAATTGGTATTATTAATTTACTAATAGTAATTAGTATTAGTAGTTTTATATAGAATCCATGTAATCCATCCAGTGTCAATAATTAAGTTTTTTTTTCATTATTTGGCAAGTGTGAAGAGTCCCTTCGGATAGTGAAATAGGCAGTATTTAAATTTAATCATAGGTTTTCTAGGATCTCTTGTGGAATGCTGCTCCACAAGACTAGTGCAGACACAGAGAAAACACAACTCCAGGGTGCAACAACCTGTCAGTGGTTGATGGAGGGAACCTGAAGCATGTCCTCTCTACTGAATGTACTAGGGCTGTCAGAAGCAATGGGGGACAGTCAGTCCCACAAATAGCCTGGTCTTATGGTACAGATTTGTAGGTGACAACCAGCACCCGGAATTTGATTCAAAAGCCTATTGGGAGTCAGTGCAGCTCATGGAATTGTGGTGTTACATGAAGTGGGAGGGACCCCAAATCTGCACTGCTGCTTTCTGAATCAGTTGATGGTTTTCAGAAATTTGAACTGAACTCTTTCCAAGGAAAGCCATGACGTGTAGGGGCCCAACTGAGTTCCAAATATTTATTAAACAAAAGGGGGGGTTATAGACCCGCCCCTCCCTCTGTTAACATAATTTTCTTAGGTACAGTGTCCATGGGCATTGTATCTGACCTTGATCTGGGGGTTCTCATATAACTTATGTATAAATACCAGTAATTTTTGTCCATTGCGGAAGAGTTCAATTTCCCCCATAGTTTGGGTCTAGGGATGGAATCAAACACAGTCAACCAAAAGGTTGATGAATGTTGTGTAAAGTGATGAGCACATTCACAAAGAGTATTTCTCAATATAGGGGATAGATAGATCAGGTTCATGTAATTAATAATGCAAAACTGTAATATTGCAATACTATAGTTGTTATAGTATAGTATTAGTATAGTATTAGTATACTATAGTATAACAAACAGTATTAACTTAATATCAGACTGAATACAGCTTTGTTCCATGAATGAAAGGAAATTGTGGTTAAGGAAAAGTCCATTCCATGAGATTAATTTTCTTTCTGAATAGACACTTCTATGTATGGTCTAAAGCAAATCACCTAGGATCCAGTCCTCCACATATCATCCACCCAAATCCTGATTTATGCATTCGGCATTTTGCCATCATTAGATTTCCCCAGAGCTGAACAGGCTGATGCAGACAAATGTAAAACAGTGATGGGAAAACCATCAAATGATAGAACATCCAGATGTGTTAATTGTGGAAGAAGAAATTACAAAAATCTTTCTTTCTCCTAGGTCCTTGAAAGATAAGAAGACCCCAAATGGTATAAACTTCCAGACTTCCTCCATCAGGAAAACTGATAATTTCCACGCCGGAAGCAATTATTGCTTTTAAAAAAGGAGCCACAACAGCAGAAGTCAATTCTTCTAGGAGAAGGCAAAGTCTTGCAGGGATGACTAAGTTGCATCCATTCTCCCAGAGGTATAATGTATACAAATCAAATCAAAATATAAATCATTCCTCCCTGTTGTGGGGTTTATGCACAGTTTCTTTTAATAAAACATGCAAATATTTTGCAGTAAATTGATTTCCCAGTTTCAGTTCTCTTATCTCCATATTTATTATTCATGATCTTTTACTCCCTTACTTGAGCAGAAGGGGAAAAATGAGGTGTGGATGGGAGTGGGAGAAGAATTCTGTGTAGAGTTCACTAAGCTTTTAGGAACTGGCTTTATTATTGTTATTATTAGCACAATTTCATACTCTCAGGAATAAAAGATAAATGTAGACATTACTTCTAATTTCAACCAAAGCTAAGGGGTAATACAATGACACCCTCTTTTAATGCAAATCATTGCAAAACGTGGCTTTGTAGCCAGTGCACTCAGCTGCTTGGCAAATTGCAATGGGAGTTTGAATTGCTGGGCAAAATGACTGTTGTTTAACCTGTGACCAGGCTGGATATTATTAGTGCTGTTGTTAAAGGTGTATATACATCAGTGTTGCAGAGAGAGAAACAATCCATGAACCTGCAATTGTTATGGTAAGACCTTGGTGCTTTAAAAAAAAACACCCTGTGTGTGCCAAATACTTAAGTATATTTTAGCAGGTATTCTGCTTATCTGCTTTTACACAGGGCTTAATGTGGATTCCTCTTAATTTGCATTGATTCAGGCCATTGATATACCCTGAAGACAAGAGACCAAAACTGATTAACAATTGTGAAGGTGGTAATTGTGATTACTTAGCCGCCTCGAGTTCCCCTTAACCGGGGAAGAGAGGTGGAGTATAAATTGAAATAAATAAATAAATAAATAAATAAAATAAAATTATAGGATATGATGCTTGGGTGTTCCCTAGCAAAACAATATCAATAGAAAACATTGACATATATTTGAACGAGGAGATGAAATACACTGCTATAGAGGAAGGAGAGCCACAGCATTCCATCACCCAGAAAGGAGGCCTCTAGACCAGGGGTGTCAAACTCAAGGCCCTCCTGAGCTGTTTTCACTGAAAGAGGGTTGCCGGAGGCTGTCGCAGCCGAAAACAGAACTTGGAAGCCTGCTTTTGTTGGCAGAGTGCTCGGGCCTCCACAGGCACCCCCAACATGAGTGATATTGAGCTGGCCATGGCCCTACCCGCCCCCCCATGTCAAACACAACCCTGATGTGGCCCTCAATGAAATCAAGTTTGACACCCCTACTCTAGAGGAACCATGGGGCCACATTTGCCAAAACAATGGGGCTTGCCCTAGAAATAAGATGGGAATAAGCCTTGTTTATAACCAGCCCTACCCAAAAATACAATCAACTGACTTTCTTCCATTTTCTGAGCTATAATTCTAAAGCATATCATTATAAATTTTTGTAGATTGGCTTTGTATGCAGACAAAGCCCCCTCTCCCCCACTTTTTTTTTTAAAAGAGAAAGAAAAAAACCCTTTAATCCCCAGATATGATTTTAAAATATTTATTTTTGAAACTCTGAAGTGAGCAGTTTTTGGTCAGACTTTTAGACTTAGACTTTTTTGTCCATAATTCTCAGCCAATTGTGAATTTTTAGCACATCTGCAAGACAAGAATAGGGGAAGGCCGATGTATCAAGCAAATTGGATCATTAAGTTGACTGCCCAGTTCAGGCAGGTTCTGCTCTAATGGGAAAATGCTTTGACTATTAAGGGCAGCATGGTAACAGCCCATCTTGGGAATCTATTGAGCATTGCCACACAATCACACAAGAAATGTTACAAACCATCGGTGGTAAGAAAAACACCGTGAACATGATTTTCTCTCATTTTTCTAACTGGCAAATCTAACAGAAAAGTTTTTAAGTTCATAAGATGGCATAAATTGTGCTACGGTAGCTACAGATCGATTCAAGGTCAGATAAAAAAAATAGATATTCCACTTCCTCATTCTGGTTGTTTGCAAGAATCAAAATGATTTTGTACTGCTCTCTGTAGGTTTTAAGGATTTGTCAAATGTTGCTGTGCAAGGGTTATAAAAGAAATTAGCCACAAATCTCATTGGGAGTGAACTTCTGAAAACCTGACAAAATAGATTGCATCTCATGGCATAGATGATAGCACTTAACAGAGTCTGTTAGCTTCATTCATTCCCTGGTCAAAAATATGAATGCGCACCCACAGACAAACACACACATGTATTTGGGCAGAAAAAATAATCCAAGGTATATTGTTATTGCATACAAAAAAAAAGAATAGTTTTTCAAGTTTACATCTGAGAAATATGTACTTTAGAAGCATGTGTCAAGGAAATTTAAAAAAGGACATCAGGGAAATTTGAATTAAGACTGTAATGTTAGGATAAATTATAAGTGAAAGCATATAAATACAGGTGTGTGCAGGTATGTGTGTGTCTGTGTGTGTATACACATACACACACGCACACACATATACTTCTATTAATATACGTAGAACATTTTAGTTAAATCTCCAGTAGATCAAAATGCCAGTAACAGGCTTATTTTATATTGACCTGCATATTCTTAGGTGTTAATAGGCCATCGTGTGAATCAAAATTGCTGCCAATGAATATACATCATAGCACTTACATACAGTAAGTTATAACGAAGGTTAAGAATAGCTACAGCAATCATCAGTCATGAAATAGAAGTACATTTTGATTGAGGTTCTTACATTGATGTTAGTCATCTTCCTAGATGTTCATTATAAGGATTAGGGGCCTTCATGCCACATTTTGCAAGTTTCCATCCATCCTGAATGCTTCTTAGAGATGATGTATACAGAACCCAAGAAACTCTCTTATTTATATGACCTTTATGTTCATGTATTGTTATGTCATGCTGTTATGACATAAACTGAACAATTTATCACACCACTAAATCTATCTCTGAAATACCCGAGTTAAATGAAAATGGCCCAAATATTTAAACATAATTGGATGCAAATATCACCTGCTTATACACTTCTCTGATTGTCCAAATACGTTATAGATCATGTCTGAGATGGTGGATGAGACAGAAAGAAAAAAAAAGTGAAGGAAAAGGAAATGGGTGGATATACACATTTAATAAGGGATAATTACTTATGTATATGAATGTGAGCAGGTGGCTGTCATGGTCTAGGGTTACTACAGATTGTATTCTCTTTCCTAGATCAACAATCCCTATACATGGTCACTCATGCCCTAGTCACCTCTTGTCTTGACTATTGCAACACACTCTACATGGGGCTGCCCTTGAAAAGCATCCAGAAGCTCCAGTTGGTCCAAAATGCAGTGGCCCACATGGTTTTGTGCAGACCTTGGTGTAAACATATAGTATGTCAGCCCTGCTGTGGGAGCTGCATTGGTTGCCAATTTGCTTCCAGGTGCAATTCAAGTTGCTGATTGTCATCTTTAAAGCCCTTCATGGCCTGGGACCTGGTTATCTGAAGGACCATCTCTTGCCAGTCAGGTCCACAGGACCAACTAGAGCAGGGAGGCAAGGAATGATGTAGCTCCTGTCCCCTAAGTACATCTGGTAGGATCCAGAAGAGAGGCCTTCTCAGTGGTGGCCCCCTTCTCTGGAACATCATCTCTCCAGAAATTAGATCTGACCCCCACTTTGACAGTCTTTCAGAAAGCCCTTAAGATGTGGTTTTGCCAGCGGGCCTGGGAAACCCAGCATGTGATGGAGCCCATCAAATGGCTTATTTAATTGTGTGCTGTCACTGGGATGGATGGGTGGGGATTATTGCTTTTTATTTTTTTACTTTTTTTCTATTTTGTGTTTTTACTGTTTGTAAGTCACCTAGAGTCACTGAGAAAGAGTAGATGGCCATATAAGTTTTCTAAAAAAAAATTAGGCAAATCAATTACCATATGGAATTACCATTTCTATTCTGCATAGACATCCACTCATTCTCAGAATGGGGCATTGTGCCATTTTAGAACCTAACCTTGATTCTGTGTAATCATTTACCATCAATGAGCCATCAATGAGCTTCCAGAGCTTTAACAGAGCTAATGGATGGTAAATTTCTCCATAGGTGAGAACTTAAGGCTGATCTCTACCACCCAGCTCTTGGGCTTTCCCCTATTTCATCATAGTTCTTTTTTTTCTTTCTTTTATTCCTCCACATCCTGTTGCTCCAATGATGAATTACACGGAATTTAGTAGGAAAGTTACACGGAAAGTTAGTAGGATATCTTAGACATCCCTTTTCTTATTATAAGAGATTGGATTATGCTTTTTGCCCTTATCAGCAACTTACATGCTTGCGTGCATTCTTACAATCAGTAAAATGAGTTGACTCACAGTGATTTCTCCATCTTATTTGCACAAAATTATAGTGGGTCAAACGCCATTAGGAAGATTCCCTTGACCAGGGAAATGAGGTGGGGCATTTTTATTTATTTATTTATTTATTTATTTATTTATTTATTTAAATTTATTCAAAATAAATTTAAATAAAAATTAGGAGTAAAAATAGGGATGCTGTGGAAATGCATGAATAATTAGCAAGATTTCCCCCCTATTTTCAACAGGCATTAGTGAAAAACTACTTTTAGGTAAATTCCCTATATGTTAATGATTTGGAAACAATTGTATCAAAGAGAATATATTTTCAATTTTTCTTCCAGAGGATAAGACAAATTCATTGGAATTTTTATGAGCTGAATATGGTGTTATTGCTCTTATTTTTATATATGTAGCCAAAGTGTATATACCTTTGATAATGTGCTGTTTTGTATACAATTATCTTTCAATAATTGCAATGATCATCTGCAGACTTTCTAGCTTTCTACTAAATCCTAACAGAAAACATTGAGTTTTGGAGGCTGGGGAATATGGGTAGCCAGGGAAGCATCACACAACCACAGAATGTTAAGTATTAGAAAAGCCTTGGAGATACGGTAATCTAAACTAACCTGCTGCACTCTTCAGAATTCTGTACTACAATATCCACGATAAATGATCCTCAAACTTCCATTTAAACATTTCCAGTGAAAGAGAGTTCACTACCTTTCAAAACATTTTGTTCCACTGCTGAACAGCTCTTAGTTACTTACGTAAGATCATAGTCTTTCTGATATTCAATTAAAATCTGCTTCCTTATAATTTAAGACCATTGTTTCTTGTCATGTCTTTTGGAGCAATTCTAAATGTTTTCAGCCCATCTTCTGCAAGAAGATACTTGAAGAAATAACAAATTTTCCTGCAGGAGTAGCTTCTTCAGGCTAAACGTAGCCAACATCTCAAACCATTCCTTTCAGTTTCTTATTATTCTAGATGCTCGCCTCTGAAGAGTTTGCTTCCTAAAGGGGGATGCCCAGAACTGGACACAATGTTCTATGAAAAGTTTGAGTAATATAAAATACAGAATAACAGTGGCTTTGGTTCAACAGCAACAATTACATTTTTTTTCCAAACCACAATGAATTAAGCGAAATTCAAAAGACATTCACATGCACTCTGAGAAAAAGTGGAAGAAAATATTATTTTAGAAACCAGAAGGCAGATTTCAGCACTGTGATGTTCCTTAATGTGTTGTGCGTTTATGGCGACCGCTTTTATCTTAAAAGTGAAACAACTGTTTGATACCAAGAGATCACCAACTTTGGCAGCTGAGCCAATTTATTTCTGATTGAGGTGTCCATGTCATGTAGAATATAAAACAAGTTCTCCGCCTTTTAGTGAGGACTGTATATTTGTATTTTTATATTATATTATTTTATTTGTATTGTCTATAGTTTTATATAGTTTTATTTTTTAATATTATAAGCCATCCAAGGTTATATTGTTATATTATTATATTATTATTATATTATAATATTAAATATTATCTTTTAATATTATATTATAAGCTGCCCAGAATTACCCTGGGGCAGCCAATAAGTTTAATAAATAAAAAGGTCATTTCTTCATTGAGGAGAAGGGCTTTTGAACTGAGCCCAGAACTTTAGCTGCCCTAGCAGGTCCTTTAAAGAATAAAATCAACTATGAACTGTTGCTTTCCTCCTTTAGTTGTGGGAGACCAGAATATGCAATGCAATGGGAAGATGGCTGATTGGATATGGTTGTTTGCAGTCTCAATAAGATGTTTAGCTTACATTTGACATGTCTACCTATCAAATCCTTCTGAAGGACCTGAAATAGGCACATGTTATGTGATAATGTTAAAGATAGCTTCACAGGATGTAAACTGTTCCCAGTAAACCTCTGCAATAGACTGGTGGAGATTTTGTCAATGCTGATTGTATTCAAGTGATGCTCCAGATGCTTTGGAATTTTACCCAAGGTACAATGGCTATTTTGGAGGTGGAATGGCTCTGCAGTTAAGACGCTGGGCTTATCCGCTGGAAAGCAAATAGCCCAGGCTCAAAACATGAGTGGCACATGATGGGATGACCTCCTGCCTTTGCCCTAGCTCCTGCCAATCTAGCAGTTCGACAGCGTACAAATGCATGTAGATAAACATGTACCACTTTCATGGGAAGGTCCATGATGCCATGCTGGCCACATGACTGTGGAAATGTTTTTGGACAGTGCTGGCTCAATGGCCTTGAAACAGAAATGAGCACTGCCCTCTATAATTGGCAATGACTAGTGGAATAAAATCCTCAGGGACTACTTTACTTTTTACCTTTATCTCCAGGTATTGTAACTATCCATACTTTTTTCTTTTTCTTATCAACAATTGCTAAGTCTGGGGTGTTAATGCAACAAGCATTTTGTCTGCTTGAATTCTAAAGTCCTAGAGCACTTTGCTTCTTCATTTTCTATTTTTTCTATTACTTTGTCTATTTTATGGTCACACCAGGTCTTGCTTGCAGGCGAATTGTACTTCTTGCAGATCTTCCAATGTGCCATGGTTGCTACCGGTACTTGACAATGCCATTGCTTGTAGTCAGTCTGTGCAATATTTTTGCAATAGCTAATTTGAAGATCCACTGTTTCTTCAGCTTCTTTGCAGAGACAACACTTACTATCCCTTGTTGTCTTCTCAATTCTGGCTTCTCCCGAATTAGTCCCTTTGCATTATCATTATTAAATCACCACCATTACAACCATTTCCAGTTCTTGCAACGTACAAAGCATGCATTTAATTGGAAATGATTGCTTCCTTCTCCACTTCAATTGCTACTGTACTTTCTCCGTGTTTAGAAGCGGTGGGGAAAGTATCTGCTTAGGAAAAGGGTGGCATATTATCATGCCATTTTTGCAATCCCCACTTGGATTATCAATATAGAAGGAATGCCAGTAAATTCATACTTTTACAGCAAACCAAGCAACTAGTCCTGCAGAAAATTCTCAGTGAAGTTCTGAAACAAAAAAGAATACATGTGAACAGTGGACAGACCAGATCACAGCCATGCCTGTAGTTATAGCCTGTTGGTCACGTTAAATTTCAGAACATGTCAGTAAGGTTAAATTTCAGAAACAGTAACATAGATTACTCGGGCTGCCTTCAAACTAAAAGGATCAGTATATCAACTCCTCACTTGATAATGCTAAAAGGTAACAGATAACAATGAAAAGACAGAACTACTCTACTTCTATTTAGACTCATTCTTTGCCGACAAGAAAGAATATGTTTCATCAGGCAATTTTTAAGAGCAGGTTGAGAGGGCATGATTGAGAGTTGATGCCATATTGGCACATTGACACTTCAGTTTGATAGAAACATAGTAATATCTTTTTACTTTGTCAAATAAAATCTCATTTACTTCATACAGTCAGTAAAATCTCGTTACTTTAAAGTCGTTCTACTTTGAATAAATTTAAATCTCCAAGGTGAGATGAAAACAATTTCTAACCCTCCTATACAGGTAGTCCTCATTTAGTGACCAAAATTTATTTATTTATTTATTTATTAGATTTATATCCCGCCTCTCTTCCCCAAACGGGGAACTCGAGGCGGCGAATTGGGAACAGCAATTCAGTTGTTAAGCAAAGTGATCACTAAATGAAACTGAGATTCTGTTTGTAATCTAATTTCGGCTTTCCTTTGCTTTCATGGATTACAAAAAGTCATAAATGAGAGGATTGGTCGTAAAGTTACCTTTTTATCACCATCATTAAATGAGGCAGTTGCTAAATGAGGACAGTATTGTTGTTAAGGAACTTGATTAAGTAAACCCATGAAGCCACCAAGAATCAAACCTGACTTGAGGATGTCTATGCCTTAAAATTCAATATAATGTCCATGAGAATTAATGTGAACATTAATTTTAGTGATAAATCCCATTAATTTCAGTGGGATTTGGTTTGCATACTATCTATGAATTCTGAAAACATCTTACTTAGAAAGTCAGTATATTATATAAAATAGTAAATAAACACATAGAATATACTATTCAAGTCCTAATAGATTTAATATGTAACTTCATTGAAGTCTTGCATTAATTATTTCAGTGATCTTCAAGTAGTAAGCTTGTGGTAAATTTGAGCTTGTTAATAGGATTCCAGACTGGAAAACTGACCTCTTCTCTGCTGTTTTATGCACAAGCAGTTAAGGCATTTTTATTAAGTTTTTATGTATTTTAAATTGGCTAATTATAATCTCACTTTATTTATTTTCTGCTCTTACACTGAACATTCTATTTAACCATATAAATATGAATAGGATCCATTTTAAAGCCAAAAGATAATCTACAAATGTTTTAATTTTTTTTAAAAAAAGAAGACTTATTTTTGTGGTTTTTAATTGGAAGGTGTTTAAATTCCAGTCTAAGTGAAAACAAGTTACAGATACAATATCATATGATATTTTTGAGTGCATTTTAAATGTACTAAATAAAGAGTAATTAACCCAGATCTCTATTTCTCTGTTTCTAGCCTCCGGAGCCTGAGTAGGGCAAAAAATGGGCCTCCCGGAAATTCCGGAAATCTGGAAATAGGCCCATTTCCAGCCTCTGGAGGCCTCTGGCGCCCAGGGAAGGCTATTTTTGCCCTCCTGGAGACTTAAGAAAAGCCTCTGGAGGCCTGGGAGGGCAAAAAACGGGCCTCCCGGAGGTTCTGGAAGTCCGGATTACATTCCACCACAATATGGAACAAAGTGAGCATGCACATTAAACACCTACACGTCTAATGCAAGATAAACCTAAATTGATCTGTTGACTGACTTATTTCTTTTTCCAGAGATGAGATTTTTAGAATCACAGCCCCATGTCGTATATTTTCCCCAAAACCTTACATAGCAGGCGATCCTTACTCTTCCATGTGAGAGAAACCACAAAATTAACATTTATAAATACACTTTGTCTGCCTATAAGATTGCCAGTACTTTGCTTCCGATTAAACTCCTATAAACAGCAGCGTTAATTTTAGCTTCTGGACTTTATAGTTTTACCAGGAGAGCTTTGTAGTGGGAAAGGTGTTTTAATTCCAAATGAGGAATGCATCTTGACTCTGTTCTGAGCCCTCCTGCTCAACCACATAAAGTTTTTTATTTCACCCTAAATCTCACTCTCTTGACATACTATTTACTTACTTTTGATGAGCGGTTGACATCAAAAATTCACCATGAAAAACATTTATTGGGGTGGAAATGTGAGGGTGAGGGGAAATCATTTAAATTCAGTCCATAAAATTTCACCATGGCAATAGGGGTTCTCCACTTGAAAAGAAAAAGGGACCTTTTTTTTTTTGAGCCTCAAAACATTCAAGAGAAGGCTTTGGTAAAGTACACTTAATAGTTGGAAAAGGCATCTTGATCATAACATCAGCTGTTATTCGGCAATTTTGCCTATTTCTGTCTAGTACCTGGGATGTATATATATTTATCCCTGCAAAGAATTCTTTTTTTAAAAAAAATATATACCCTCCCAAACAAAAACAGTTTTGCTTTTTGTTTTTTAAAAAAGTTTGCTCGTGTTGCAAAACACTATCTGTTAAGTCCTCCAGCTAGGCTAAAAACCTATCCTACTGCTCCTCGGGAATTCTAGTGAATTAATAATGCCACTGATGAATATTCAAAAGTAGGCAGCTATTGTGCCTTCAAGCACATAATTAATTATTCATTACACATTTTTATTCACTGAATTAAAAAAACCCAGGGTGCTCTGGGAAATGAAGTGTACTTCACTGCAGGGGCATGAAATTCTACACTGTCCCTTTAAGGATTATTACTCTGTATTTATGGTTGCCAGGCAACATAAATGCTGGGCAATTAGATCATGGGTTGTCCCTGAAGACTGATGGGATAATAAGCAGTAGTCAAGTATTAAGTTGACCTAGTAAAGGTCCCATATGAATAAACCTGGGGTAGGACCACAGCTGGCATCTTTCAAATGCAACTTTTACATTTGTCTTCTGTAAAGGGGGAGTGCATTCAGACAGGAATTTCACATCTGGGAGAAAAGTGAGGCTGCAGGCTTTGGATTAACATTGCTTAAGTGGAATGGATTTAATGTGATCAACACTCACTGCGATGTCATTTTCAAGCTGAAGTTAACCCAATATTGAGTTTAAACGTACAGCATCAGTCTATCAGGAAATGGAGTCCAAAATATAGTTTTCCATATTTCCCTACCTAATCCCCATATTAAACTGCAACTTTCATAATTTCCAGTTGGCATAACTGGGAAACATAAAGATTATAGTCAACATATTTGGCAGAGTGGGAAAGATGATTGATGCAATGCTATAAGCAGCAAAAGATTTCTTGCAAAAGTTAGGAAAAGAAAAGAAATGCAAGTTCTATTTTCTGTGACTTCCATTAGTTCTGTGATCTACTCCCTTCAGTATACGGCATCTATATACACACTACATATAATGAACATGCTAAGATTCCTTTTCTGTAGTCAGATCACAAAGGAGAAGCCATGAGGCAATAACAGAGGGAGAGAGGGAGAGGGAGGAGGAGGAGAAGGAGAAGGAAGGATTTAAAATATTGTGCCTCATCTGATATACAACTCATTGGATACACAGTTGTTTCTTTTGTGTATGGCTGTATAAACAGCTATACTGTGTATAAACAGCCATCATATAAAAATATTCTGCTCTAGACACTATACAAGCAGTGTCTCCAAATATGCAATGGCTGTGTTCCAGAAAGTCATAGCCAACGCTGGCTCTTTGGCTCCCTTCCTCTTTGCATCTCTGAGCTTTCCTTATTACGTGGCCAAACACTGGTGGCCCCATGGTGCTGAGTAATTTATGAAAATAGCAACAACCCTGCTATTTCAGAAAGTAGGATGCAAATATGTTCCATGCTTGCATATGGTCTTTTATGGGAGTCACATACCTTGCATAATTTAGCACACACAGCTAGCTCCATCAATCCAGGCCACCAGCCCTATGTAAAATTACACAATCTAATATGTTGGATGGAAAAGAGTGCCAAGAGCTGCCTTGCCATGCAGCACAATGCTCAGGGATATAAGACAAGCTTTGTGTGCAAAAAGTCAGAAGTTTAATACTCACTTTAAAGAGGATCAGGCCACTAGTAAGGGTGAAAAACCTTTGCAGAGATGTTGCAGAGGTCACAGAAGGAGGTTAGATGGACAAGTACCTAAAGCCAGTAGAGATTCTTGTCTGCCTGATGTCAAGGATGTTCTCTAGAGTTGTTGTCTAGAGGAGGACCTTTCCTGAAACCAACAGCTATCTCCAAACTCGATAGAAGGGCTTCCAATAAAAATGCTTTACAACCTTGGATTGCAGACTCCGAAATTCTTCTAGAGCAGGGGTGTGAAACTTGATTTTATTGAGGGTCGCATCAGGGTTGTCTTTGACCTTCTGAGGGGGGGGCAGGGAAGGGTATAGCTGGAGTGGGTGTGGCCAGGGGCATGGCCAACTTGACGTCACTTGTGTCAGCGGCACCTGTGGTGGCTTTTCTGTTCCCACCCTTCCAACAAGCACAAGCAAATAAACAGACACCACAACAAAAGAGTTAACATGCTAGCCTTTAGTAATTTCTCTTTTTTGATAAGAACTTGGCAGCTACACACAAAGTCTCATTATCTCATGTGTCCATGGCAATGAGATAAGTCCAAGCAATTATTCAATTAGTTCAAAAGTAAAGTCCAAGAACAGTAACAGTTTTGCAAAAGAATAGTCA
>JANHGC010002212.1:60553-80670 GCA_027560395.1 Boaedon fuliginosus | reverse complement strand
GACTGGGGAAATGAGGCGGGGTATAAATCTAAATAAATAAATAAATAAATAAATAAATAAATAAATAAATAAATAAACTCTGTTATTCTATATTCTGTAAATTGTCAAACTAGAGAGGTGTAGTTAGGGTCTTTTCTCTTAGCAACAGCTAGTTCAGCCTTCTTCCTCCTCCTATTCTGTCTTTTTATTACACCGTCAGTCCTTGACTTATAACCACAATTGAGCCCAAAACGTCGGTTGCTAAGCGAGACAGTTGTTCAGTAAGTTTCGCTCCACTTTGCAACCTTTCTTGCCAGAGTTATTGAGTGAATCACTGCACTTGTTAAGTGTTAGTAACATGGTTGTTAAGTGAGTCCGGCTTCCCCATTGTCAGGAGGTCGCCAAAGGTGATCACATGACCCCAGGACACTGCGGCCATCATAAATATATGCCAGTTACCAAGCGAACCAATTTTGATCATGTGACCATGGGGATGCTGCAATGGTCATAAGTGTGAACACCTTTTTAAAGTCCTGTTGTAACTTCTAATGGCCACTAAATGAATGATGGTAAATAGAGGGCTACCTATATTACTACTACTAATGCTACATCTCTTGAACTACTAGTAGGTGTGAAGCTAGCATTTCCTCATCATTTTAAATATATAAGCAATGTATAAACATTGCTGGAACAGCTGTGAACAAATGTTAGAAGAGAACTTTTGATCCAATCAGATAGCAGTTCTCCCCACAAGTGGCCAAGCATCAAGCTGATGGTCAACCACCACAAGCATGTTTCCTAAATACCCACAGAAGGATGAGGATGTGTGTGTCTGTGCGTCTGTGTGATGAAACACAATGAAAACTCCTCGCTTTCTTATTGTGTGGAGTGTTGCAACACCAGCAAGCAACAGTGAAGCTGAGGCAATGATGACATGATGCATGCTTTATCACTCCGGTAGCGTCATCCAAATTTCAGAATTTCTCAAAATCTCACTACCATCACTATTATTATTATTTTTTTTGTGTGATCTCATGTGAGGTTGCAACATGGTTTTTGTACGGGAGACTGTCTGTGGGCATGAGAGGGTGCTCAGGACCCCAACACGCCTGTCAAGTTCAACTGAGTGGACGCTCAATTTCTGCAGATTCGGTGCTAAATATACTTCACACTTATCTTCATTATCTGTCTACTGACAACTCCGCGCTGCTATTTCATTATAGCTGAACGCAGGCAAAACTGAAGTGGCTTACAGGTTTTGTCATGCAGAGATAATGTTGTTGATGGGGAGTGTGTATTCCCCAAACACGGAGATTTATTGTTAGGGGGAAATGGCTAGTGCTGTGTGCTAATGCCAGTCTCGAGAAACGGGAATTAGATTGTGTTACTTATATTCATCTGCAGCCAAGTACCACTGAAATAGCTTGCCTTACTTGTGAGAAAAAAACCTGATGCATAGAGAATCATCTGTATCTAAATTTATTTTATTTATTATTATTAGATTTATACCTCGCCTCTCTTCCCCAGTCAAATTCCTATTCTAATGAACTAGTCACTCTGAGAGTAGGCAGGATGTAAATTTGATAAACAAGCAAACAAATAAAACTTACTTTTTTTGTGTCAGCCACTAAAATTGTCACTTTCAAAGGGTTAACTCCTACCAAGGGTGTTCTGTCCCACGCCCGAGAATCATGAATCAAGCCCAATTCTTAAAGGAAGAAAGGTTTATTTTGCACAGCACACTGGAATAGTCCGTCTTTTGCAAAAGACTAAGCAAGAATGCAGTAACTACTAATATATGTCCTAATTGAGTCCAGGCAAAATGCCAACTGATTAGGCACTCACCAAATGCAAGAAAATAACTCTGAACAGAAATTCAAGACCTGGAATCAGACGACACTCTAAGAAGATGTTAAATTTGTTTCCTGCAAGGAACTGATCACACCCACATCCCTTTTAACTGCTCTTGGGTGTGGTCAATTACCAGTCCTCTGTAGCCCGGCCCCTATTCCTCCTACGTTGCTGTTCCCTTCTAAGTCACCTCCTGGTCCTGGCATCACTTAACAGATTCTTCCTCCCCATTGTAAGATATTGTTGGCTCCACAGACTCTGTCGAGGGGCCAGCTATTGGCACAGTGTCAACCACTGGCGCCTCCTGTTCTTCCGGTACCAACTCTCCCTCAGAGTCAGTCTCCCCCATCACTGCCATAGCCGGCTGCTGAGCCACAACAGGTCCAAAGGACCAAGTTTCAGAGAAATTACTTCAAGGATTTACCAAACCTGATTATACATATAACTTTTTATTTAGAGAAAAAATAGACATTGTACAAAAGGATATCTACAAATAGATTGAACATTTTTGTGCAAATCATTTTAGAAAGGAATAATTAAGCTCCTTTCTGCACAGATTGGAGCCATTAGAGAGTAGAAAAACTTATTTGACTTTTGCATAAAATAAAATGTAGTCCTCACCTCAGCCAGTTAAATAAAGCCACTACAAAATGTCTTCTATTTATAAGGATAGTAGTAGTGAACCATTGAGATGACTATAGTAAAGTTAGATCAAGAACATTTTCTAAAGTTCTCTCCAGGTCATCACCAAGTCAATGTGATTTGGCAACAAGTTGCAGTCTGATTTCAAGAATCACTCTGTTGTAAGAGATCTATCACTTATTGAATCAGACAGTCTACCTTCCCTCTCCATCAAAGTATTTGGTGCTAAATGTAAAAAAAAAATGTTTAAAACCAAAGTAGTGTTTCTTTAAACAATAAAAATCCTTTTTCACACATGGAAGAATATATCAGAGATGGAACGTCACAGATGATTCATTTTTCCATGAATGAGACCCCAATCTTCATTAAATTTTTGGTTGATGCTGAGTTGGAGCACAGCTTTAGTGCAAAGTAATATGTTTCAAAGGTGCTATATTATTAATAGCACAAGAATAAGCTACAGCTAGTTTCTGGTTCCTTGGGAATCTTTTTTCTTTAAAAACTGTTCCTACATGGGTTTTATATGCCAGTGAGAATTGGTCCTCAGGAGTGCAGGCCCAAAGGTTTTGTTGATTTCTCTCTCTCTTTGCATTACAGGTAGTCCAGAATTGGGACCAGAATTTCCATTGCTGAAGCAGTTTTTATGTGAGGTGAGAAGATAATGCGGCTCCCCTATTGAAGCTGGCTGGGAATGATGCATATAGTGATCACATGACCCAGGGAGACTGCAACCATCCTAAATACATGTCAGTTGCCAAGCATCTGAATTTTTATCATGTAACTGTGAGGATGTTGTGACTCTCATAAATGTGAGGATAGGTTGGATGTCACTTTTTTCTGTGCCACTGTAACTCTGAACTGTCCCTAAATGAATGCTTTATAGGTTGAGGACTACATGTGCTATGAATTACTAGGAGCCTTTCACTTCATCTGAGTATCAACCAATTGGGAAAAGGGGAATATTCATAATCTGTTACTTGTTTTGCCATTTCACTAGTTATTCTGCTTTACCATGCTGCTTGTAAAATAGATGAACCAGATAGTCATAAAATAGACGAACCAGGTAGTCACTCCCTTATAATGATAAGGGAGGCACGGGCTTTATCTCTGATTTTGTGTTCTTGAATTTCACTGATCTACTGCCAGAGACAGAATGGGAGCGATGATTGCAAAGTTCAGATCTAGTATTCTTCCTCCCCTTCCTCCGCCAATCACTCCTTGAAAACTTTATAATTTGCTGGTCTTCTCATGTATTTGAGCTGCAAATCTCTGATCTGATTCCTCCAATATGCAAATACCTTTACTACGAATGTGGGTAAGAGCAACTATGTTCAAATGTGCAAAAAAAATTCCTTTATAACTTTTCTCAATATTCTGCTGATTGCCAGCTCAGTAGCAGATGTGCTGTGCTTAATGGTGCATATACAAGAAGCGTTCCCTAATCCCTAAATGAACTTCTTATCTCTAAATATATACAGGATAAGCTATATAAACTCCATTTAGTTACTCTGCTATTAAATCTACCAGAACTGAAAAGGCAATGAATATTGTTAAAGCTAGCACCTGTTAATGAAAAAAAATATTATGCCCCCCTCCCCAATACAAAACAACAATGCCAACAAATCAAAATTATCAAAACAGAAGTTAAGGCAAGCTAGGATTGTTTAGGCTCAGTGAGAGAGCATTTGGCACTTTCACTAATGATGAAAGATTTTCATTCCCATGTAGAAAAGCAAGAGGTATCAGCCCATTACAAGATCCTGGGTCCCCTCTGTGAATTTACCACACTTATTGGTAGACGGAGCTAATGTGGATAAAGGGAGATGTGTTCAGAATGAATATTTCATTAGGGTATTTCTTAATAAAGGTTTAGGAACTGCTAGAACAATTGGTACAAGCTGAATTAAATTTCTACTTCTTGTACAAGGCAAGATCCTCATATACCCTACTTTATTCAGATTAGTAGTAACACCACCACATAGATCTCTGGAGTTAATTTTCTCTTTGAGAATGAGAGTTGGGTTCAAAACCAGTGTAAAGCCAACAACAACAACAACAACAATAATAATATCCTATTAGAAAGGAATGAAAGGGCCTTCAGGTTGTCCCTTAAAATTTGGCACCTGAATAATTTAAGCAGACAAGTGATCACCTGGACAGTTTTCCCCTGTAGTAAAAGGCACTTCTGTGCTGCAATTCCATTATTTCTGAGGTTTATAGTCAAAACACATAGCAATGATGCCAGAGACAAGAAGATTGGCCTGGATATACAGGACCTGATGATGTCAGTCCTACCGGACTTCCCACCAAGCTCAGCACTACATTTTACCATATACTTAATCCTGCAAACAGAGACTTGATTACAGCAGGAGCTGATAAGAGATAATACTGCTAGATAAATTGCTTAACTGCAGACAAAATAAAGCCATACCTATAGAGAAGAGCTGCCTCCTGCAGAATGTAGAAATCAGGCCGGTGTGTCTGTTCTGGAGTTTACATCTTAGAATTTTGTCTCCCCCATTTTTGAATCAATGAAAAGAAGGCCCCTCTTTTGTTAGGACTGAGCCTAACTTGCTCAATGTCTACCCAAGAACTTGGTCTGGCTAGAGAACCACTGCTTCTCAGCTCCCCCACTCCAGACCTTATATTTCCCATGCTTAGGGTTGAGTAGACCATTGACAAATAAGATGGTGATGGCAGATGCTTTTGTTATTTTCTTGTTCATTGTTGCTTGTATTGGTCAGAGGGAAGAAGCTGGAGAACAGGTAGGCACCAGTAACAAGAGCAACAACAGAGTGTGGGAAGAGTATCCCTTCCTTTTAAAAAAAGGTAGCTTGAAGAATAGCCAGTGGTGTTAACTCACGGTTGTAATGAACATGCAGAGCATGCTATAACAAAAGCCACTGAAATACCAGTTGTGTCAAGTACATGTAGGCACAGCAAGTATAGACAGGTCTGACCATTTATTCTCCTTTTAAGAACAGAGCAGTGGGGTAGAGCAGTGGGGTTGAGCAGTGTAGATGGTCCACAAAGGAGTACTAAAAGGACATCAGCACACCTTTTTTTTCTACGTAGCTCTGGCAGGTGAGGGGATCCTATTTATATTACTATGTAAGACACCTAGAGTTGCTTTGATGAGATGGATGACATACAATTTTGGTAAATACCAGTAAACAATTCTGTTCCTCTTTCACTTTTCGGTGTCCCAGTGGAAACATAATGGAAGTGAATCCTAAAATTAATTGTGCTCCATTTAGACAAAGCCTTTCTTTAGCCTGGATGATCAAGCCTAGGATGGGATGGCACAGCCAGCAGCCTTGCAGAGATGCAGCTTTCAGCATTTAGTGCTTCAACTTGCAGCGCACCTGCCTGCATTATGCTCAGATATGTCCAGGCAATTCTATTGTCACCTTGGATAAACATTAAAACATTTACCATGTTTATGATGGAAAACATGAGAAGGAGGGAGGGAAATTTCTCCAAACAAAGAAAAGCCAACATTTAAAAGAGAAATTGCTTATCCATATGCAAATGTTTCGCGATTATTCCATAGAAAAGCTGTGTCCTAGTTTTTGAAATATATATTTCACTTTATGTTGCACACAGCTGGGTTTATATTGGCACTCATGCTAATATGCAAAATACAAGTCTCTTGCATTCAGAAATGACTCTCTTTATAAAATGCCAGGAGGGCACCTGCTTTCTTTTGAAGGCTTGATCGTGCCAAACACTGAGCAGCCGTTTGTGGCCATTTTCCAGCTCTGACCACATAGCTTTCCTGGCTTCATGCCAACTCAAGACCAAAGAGTGTTTACTTCAATTGCTATGGCCTGGTCAAAAAGTTTCACACATTCCATGGGAAGGCTGCAATAATGAGATGCAGCGCATTGAAGAGAGAAGGATGTCAAAGTTGATTGTGCGCAGTGTAATTACAGGGAAGCTTAGATGCACTCACACACTCACACAGTGTCCTGATCAGCTGGATGAACAGGAGTCTCATCTGCATAATACAAAATACTCCTCACATACAGAATATTAACCAGTCTTTGCAAAACTTATATTGACATTCACACGGTTGCTGGGCTAATCAGAAGCTACAATTCACATTCATTTGGAAAGTGAAGAGTGATATCAACTGGAAGGGATGTGCTGTTGTATCACTCTACAAAGAAGTCATTACTCTGCCAGAAACAAATCTGTTATTTGGTGAAGTTTTAGTTTCCTGGGAAATGTTTGAGATCGACTTTCATGGACTTTACCAGCTCGTCTCTTTTCCAAACCATATTCCTTTTCAGATTCATGTGCCAAAAGCATGCACGTGCACATGCACACGTGTGCACACACCTGTGCATGCATGCGCAACCCCCACACACAGTGATCCCCATGCACATATGCACACGTCCCCTGTGCATGCGCACACTCTTCCCCCTCCGCATGCACTTTTCCCTCTTCCGAAAAACAACTGATCGGCCCTGCCGCACCAATCACCTGTGCTTCGGAAGAGGGAAGAAAAGGACAAGATATAATAGAGCCTGGGCGGGTGGGCAGGCTTTTTTGCAAGCTGCAAATTGCAGGAGGCGTGTGCACATGTTCATGGGGCGACAACTCGCGTGCTGAGAGGAATGGCTCTGCATGCCTTTTCCGGCACACATGCCATAGGTTCGCCACCACAGCACTATTCTCTATGACATCCCTGCATTTCATGTGATAATTGCTGGAGAGGCAACGTGTAAAACAATTACCCAGCTAAAGAACTCTGCATGTGATTTTCCAGTTCAAAATTCAGCAGAGTGGAAAAGATGGCCAGCCAGTTAGCCAGTTCAAGAAAACTTGGTTTTGAAAATATTTATGAACAAATGAGAAGCTTCCATAGACACTTGCATTATCATTGCAAAGCCCCACCTACTGTATAAGCCAATTCACGTCACCCAAAAGTTGTTTTCCCTTTGTGACTCCCAACAGAGCCAGTACAACCCCTTGGTTTGGGGAAAGCATGTGAGGTTTGTTCTTCTCCATAGAAAAATGAATGCATTCTGAAGAGCTTCATCAACATAGCTCTTGACATTGCTTTGCTACCAAGTCAGAGGAGAACTAGATTATTTTTTGGTTAAATCTCACTTGCTCTCCTTCGTTATCAGGAACTGCTTAGGGGTTTTTTGTTGTTGTTGCATTAACTACTTTGATTTTCTGAGTGCACTTTCAGGACTTACAGACAATATAAGATTGCTACTAGAACATGTCTTGTTTCTCTATGGAACTGAATAACCCATAATACATCATCAGATGGCTCAATGGAAGAACACATGCTTTGCATATAGAACCATACAGAATGCATGTTTTACATCACTACCATCTTCAACAGAAGGGAATGTGAAAGTTCTCTATCAGGAATTCAATAGTAGTTCTGTCCAATTAGATCAGTCAATTAACTTCACAACTTTTAATTTTTAAATTCCTTTTTAACTTTTTCTATGATTTCAAACCCAGGTAGAACAAATTTAGATGTCTGCCCAAGATCACTGCTGAACTCTAGAAGTCTTCCAGGTTTCATTTTTTTAAAAAAATGAAAGTTTCCCTGATGATGTCATTATCATTCATCAAAATCTCTCCTTCCCCTCCCCTTCAAATTTCTGTATTTAGTTAACAGTGTAATTAGAGGCAAGTGGGAAAACAGCACTGTCAAAGAACAGCCTGCATCAAGTGCTTTGTTATTCCCTTATGATTTTGAATAGAAACTGGAGAGAACATTTTAATTAGCATGTTAGGGCCATTTCACACATTACAAAACAATAAACCCAGGTTTGCCATAGTATTTGCAGTCAATAGGAAATTGCCACTGACCTGATTTTCTGAGAATTCCTACAGATACGTGGGCTTTTTCACACAATTATTTTTTGCATTTTGGAAGCATAAACTCCACAATATTATATGCAAGGACACCCATAACATGCAGTTCAAAACTGACTATAAAACAGATTGTCATACACAACTGAAAGTCTTGTTGTCTTAATTGTAAAACAAAATAAACAAAGGGAGTAAATACTATAAATATATAACAAGAAAAGAGTGGCAGGTCTCAAAATAATAATTATTCATCTGTATTCACATGTAATACATGCTAACATTTTGTAATAAATACCTATGGTAGAGGGTAAATTGTGATTCTACAGATGTGGTTGAAATAAAGAAATGTAATACAGGCTCCGTTCTTCATCCCTGATGGTTTTTCATTGAATGACACCACCTTGTTTGCCTTCATTAAACTTAGTTTTCACTCATACAGCCCTTTTGAGTTATTAAAGACAGTTCTAGAACATCAAAATCTTCTTGAGTGAATTTCAGTCCTTGAGAAGCTTAAACCCCAATATAAACAATTGTTTGTTTAGGAAAAGTCGTTTACTGCTCATTCACTCTCTGAAAAAGGACTAAGCCTAGTATGTCTCAGCACCTGATTAATTATATCAGAGCTCAAAAGCAAAGGTTAATACTTGGGTAGATCATCAGAGGATTCCTGGGCTGTAGCCTAGACAGAAATCTTCTCAAAAAATGCTGGTAGCAATCTAATGTGGTACTGCTGTCAAGCAAATTGCAGAACTGTGCCTATGTAGTCATCACCAGATGAACTAAGATGAAATCAAATGTGCTTTTATCTTGGACATAATATACCTAGACCTCAGGATCTAGGGACATCTGTTCATCAGAACTACCATATTAGAAATGGTAGTCATGGTCTTTGGTACTTTTAAAAAATTAAGCATACAACTAGGTAAAACATGCTTCTGAAAAAAAACGTATATGCTGTTCAAAAGAATGAAAAGAAGGTCCACCAGAGACTACACCTTTAATACTGTAAAGTACTAATATAGTATTCAGGAGCTATCAAATGCCAGTAAGGAAGAAAGAATGACATGGAGTATTACGGAGGAGTCCATGGCTGGATGATGGAATAGCAAGCTGGACAACTGCATACTGAAACATTTGGTTGCAGACCACATTTTTAATATGATTTGGTTTTACTTTGATTTTGTGTGGAAAAGAGAAGCCAAGGGCCTGGATGTTTTAACAAGAAAAAAATTATTTAATAATACCTCTGCCTTCTGACATGACAGTGGATTTCCATTAATCTTTAAGTTTAATTATGCATGCCAAAAATTTCCAAATAAATATATTAAAGTACATTTTAATCCCTGGCATTGCTTCCCAAAATACTTCTGCGATGCCATCTCCCACAAAATCCAGCTTTTCTGATACCGAGCGGACACATCTCCCTAGTTCCAATATATCTCTGCAAATAAGCTTAATATTATTTTAATAAGCTTAAAATAATAATTAAAATAGTGTCTCAAATTTCATACTCTCCCATTTAACCCCATCTGCAGACTACTGGTGATATTGTTATTAACAAGTGACTTTTGTGTTCATTATATTTTACTGCATTTGTCTCTTATTCAAATTTTTGCACATGACTTCATTCTAATCATTCATACACGCCATCAAGAAAGCAGGGACAGTGAGGAAGGAAAGGAGTCAAGAGAATTAGAGCTTCCATGTCGATCACTATGCACCTTTCAACCCTTCTGCTGACTCCCCGGGTGACCTTGGTTAAATTGCAACCTTTCTGTCTTCCTTTATCCATCTAATATGAATCTAACTCCTATGGCCCAATATTTGTTTAGCTTCCAGGTCTGTTATGAAGCTTAATTAATGTTTGCCAAAAGCTTTGAGATCAGATGATTGAAAATGCTTATATAAAGTTCAAAATATGACAAAGACAATGAAGGTGTTTTGAGGAGGCAGTGGATGGACGTTTTGGCTAAGGGCCAGAAAGTTTAATTTGGTCCAATTAACTAGTATCAGGGCCACCTCTATTTCAGTTTATTTCAGTTTCATCAATTAAAAATATCCAAAGTTCTTTAAACAAGGACTCAAACATATTCATCTGTATATGAGATCCAGTTGCCTATATTTCTGATTTGAAAACGGAGCCACCAAACGGGGGAAATCAACTATCAAGCCTTAAGCATTGTGCTGTAAATAAAATCTGCTTTACATAGCTTATATCCTCTGTGGACAAACATCTAACACAAATTACAAGCAAAACCTTTCCGTTTAAAGCAATAAAGTGCTTCTTGTTTTTTTTTACATATAACCTTTAGCAAAAAGCCAAATGTGTTATATGTCAGATATTTCTAATACTGCCATATTAAGCAGCAAAAGGGAAATTAAAATTTAAATATAAGAGTTCAGGTTTTAGAAATCTTAAATGTCTCCAAACCTTCCCATTATTGTAACTGCCACAATAAAATTAAGGGACATCCACATGTAAGCTGCCTTAAGTCTCCAAAGGCAGGATATATATTCATTAAAGTATTAAATGATCGTTATAATGATCATTTAACTTCTTCCAACCCAACAAAACAATGAAAATTATGTAAAGGGATGACGCTTGTCCATTTTTCTGACAGTTAGCAATACAACTTCCTGATAAACAGAACAGACTGGGAAGAAATGTAGGGTAGCAGCAGCTGGACCAAAGCCCAACGTTATGACTCCTCCATACTAAGACATCCTCCCCTCTACCTTGCCCCTGGCATGTGACTATGCAGCTTTCTGTATCTTTGAGTTTAGGAGCATCATCAGGATCCAGGACTTTCATCAAAATGATGGAGGCAGCATCTTACGGCTGCAATCTAAGCTCCACTCCATTTGTATGTGCAAGGTCACAATGGACACACAAAAGGGTTCTAGCCTGTACCTCATAGGCACAATGTTGCTTTCATCATTTGTTCGTTCCACCTCCACTGATTGGCTAACCAAAGCTCACCCAAAGAACTTCATGACCAAACAAGAGCATGAATCCGAATCTCACAACCAACTGCTTCTTCTCTTCACTCTGTCAAGCTAGTGTATCTCAATATTTCTTCGGGAAATCCTTTTGTGTTGTGGGTGCCTCTCTTTTCTCCTCTCTTGTCAGATTAGGAATTGAGCACCTTTCAGTGTTGATATTCAAGATTTGGAATATACAATGCACAAATCAAATTGAATGATTTTCAGGCATTTGTTCTTTTAAAGCAGGCATGTCCAAAGCCTGGGGGCCAATTGCGGCCTGTTTTCAAATTTGAAGCGGCCCGCAGCCTCTTCTCTCCGCCGGCGCACATTTTTCCCTTCACTGCACAGCGGTTCCCACAGCTGTTCCCTGTTCATTTGCATTTAATGTTAATAGTTCAAAGAATGTCAGGCTGAATGGTCAGCTGACACACATTTTCATCTCACCAAATCTGGCCCTCCTTGCAAAAAGTTTGGACACCCCTCTTTTAAAGGTTATTTTGACATGGCTGTTATTTTTGCTTCTTTAAAATATATATATATATTTATATATTTTCCTTTAAAATGCTTTCTTTTAAAAAATACTTTGTGAGATTAATTGCTTCTTAAAATACAAAACATTTTGAAGATAAAATAATCCCTTTTTTATTAAGTGACATTGGAAGAGCAATATTTCTATCATGAGAAAAATAATATTTGGTCTAGGGCATTTAGAAATAATATTAAACACAGATTATTTCTAATCATGATTTAAGTAGCTCTTAATTTTTCACAATTGTTTTTGCAATTCACTAATTCTTAAAGGGAAAAATATTTTTTAAAATTATTTCAATTCCTCATCCGTAAATTAAAACAATTAAAACAATCTATTAAAACAATCTATTTCCTCATTAAAAGAATTAAAGAATTATATATAACAGCAATATTTTAGTGAAAAGATAATGGATCTAACACTTTTAGAACAAAATTTTGATTCTATACACAAGATTTGGATACATTTGGATTCTATAATTTAATGCTACATTAAAAACAAGTACCAGCATAAAACAAAATTACAAAACATTATTTTCCTCAAATGTTAAGCATTTATTTTCCTAAATGTTAAGCAGACATGTATTTTAGTTTAAAATGTTCATAAATGTTTAGGCAAGGGAATCTTTGAATATTTAATAAATTTATAATGAATGGGCCATGAAGCTCATAATGAAACTCATATTTCCTTTCCCCTGGATCAAGGAAACTAATCCTAACCCAAATACCAGCATAAAACAAAAATAACCAGCAACAACAAAAGATATTACTATTATGAAAGCTCTGAAAGCCACCACATCACTGATAACTTTCACATAATATCTAAGCAAAGTCATTTCTCCGTTGGAGGCAGCATTCTTGTCTGTGACAGCAAAACATGCCCTCTGCCGCTGGTGGAAAACCCTTTCCCAACGATCTCTTCTTTTTGACTACTTCGGTACCAGTTTTTTTTTAGTTAACAATTCCAGCAGAGGACTGAATGTAGACGCCACTTAAATGGAAGATTCCAGGAAGTGCATATTATGCTGGGGCGCTCACTGGGTGGAATTTAACATTAGATCACAATACATAAAATGAAAGGGCCAAACTTTTCTAAGACAATTTTTCCTCCAACATAAGACAAAGTGGTAGTAGAAAAGTTCCAAACTGAAACCCATGGATTTACCAAATATAGAAATCTGACAAATATATAACCCTCGCAAATCCATTCTCACAGGTGCCATAGTTTCAAGTGTTACATTTTCAGTTTCAAGTTTCTAAACCTCCTATCAAATCTACAAGTGGGAATCCCAAAGATGCTTTTTATCTGGATGATTGAGAATCTCCATAGACATACAAGTGTAAAGTATATCTTGAGAGTATCCATTTAGTACAGCGATTAAGGCACCAGACTAGAAACTGGGAGGGCCGGTGTTCTAGTCCTGCCATAGGCACAGACCCAGCTGGGTGACCTTGGGCCAGATATTCTCAGCCTACAACATCAGCTACAACATCTGGTCAAGAGGATTACATGGACCTGTGTAAGCAGTCACAAAGAATCAACATTGACTTGAAACAAATAAAATAAATATAAAAAGGTGTCTTGAACTAGTTTTTCAGTATATTATACACACTCTTTCTAGGACTAAGCTTTATATTTGTTTTTAAAAAATCTCAAACACTTCTACCAACTATATTGTTTATAACACTCAGGTATCCATAACTCACTTGTCTCCATTATGACTCCAAACTGCCACTTTTATATGCATACATATAATGTCTACATATAAAAACACAACTGCTATTTTATAAAAACATTTTTATTATAAATGTGCATATAAAACGTGACTTTTATGTGCGTGTTTAACTATTTTCTTTGAGATGTCCAATCTGGTACTTGTCACGAACAAAGTAATATTGTCATTCATTACACAAAATACATATCTCTAAATTTGCAGGAAGATGGAATGAGGTCATATACTATTTGTCCTATGGAGCAATCATTGTAAAGAAAGAAAATCCTAGACACTGCTGTTGTGTTAGAAAATTATCCACCCACTTTTACTGGAAAAAAATTCTTCTTTGGGTAGAAACACTTATTTAAAAGCAGCAATTTAATGTTATGCCTCCATAGACTAATTAATGCACAGTTTTTCATTTGGTTACTATACAATTTTATTTGAATTCAGCTTCTCAGCACTTTACTTTAGCGTTTATTTTGCTTTATCTTCATTGAAATAATGATGAGAATTCCTAATGTGCTTAAAGCAAATTAAAATCAGTTCCCTTTAGCACTATAAATATCGTGAATATGAACATGGATTGAAAAAGGAATATAGACTGCTTGTCATGATTCAACCCTCATCTAAATATGATCGCCAAACATTGTGGAATTTAGTATCAACAATATGACATACTAAACATCACTTGAAAGCCATTAAGGTTCTAAGTATAAACCAAAACAGATGGAATATCCAGCAATGGTTCATTGTGATATCTTTTTTATAACAACACCCTGACTCGGAAGTTTGATAGCAAACTTAGCACTCTTTTGGTGATAATAGTGGCAGATGTTTGATGCCTATAGATTTTAAATATTCATTTAACCCTTTCACATTGCATCTGTGCCCGTCAACAAAATTTGTATACACTGATTCTGCTGAATAATAAACTAATGCTTTGAAGATTAAAGTGAACAAAAATTATTAATAAAAGTTCTGTTCTAGTACACGTACAATGTACTTTTAATTTGTTTGCTTTTTGCTTTTCCTATTATTACGTTAGCAATAAAAATGAATACTACACTTCAAGCTGATTCAGTTTTCTTAACTAGGATGTGTAGAAATCTCCAAATTTCTATATAGAAGCATCATAAAAATACAAAATAAAATACATGGACATATAAAGGAATATATGAATATATGTTTCTCAGGTTAAAAAACTGATTTCATTAGTCATTTAAAGATGCATTTATATACTCAGAATACCAGATGGAAGTTTCTTGAAAAATCCAGAGTTTCTACTTTCATTAAGATCCCTTTGACCTTTATTCTGCTTACTTAAGTTTTACAGTGACTTCTGATCCTACAGAACAGTGGCAGCTGAGCAAATTCTAAATTTTCTTGAAAAGGCATCTTATCTGAAACATTGTATTTCTAACTAAAGATTAGAAGTTAATGCAAGTTTTAATAACTTGCTATAAACGGTTATGTTTAATTTAAACTAACTACATTCCAAATAAATATGTAAATTATCTTCTATTTAAGTCGAGGCTGCTTTTCCAGGTTTGAAATAAAAGTGAGTAGATAACATTGAGACTTTTCAGTGGATTTGTTTCAACCACAAAGCGGGTGGAAAAAATAATATTAAGCGGTACATGGATTTTGGTTTGTCTTTGTTATTGTTGTGCATTTTACTCACTGAAAGGAAAGAAACAGTGCCATCTCCTGTCTGAACTACTAACTTACACTTTTTTCATGATATGCTGATCCGTTCAACAACAAAAATAGAAGTATCACTAGCAGTTTCAAGTTTAAATTCCACTCTTCCCCAAGTGAATTAAACTATCATTATTCCATAGTTCCATACTTAGATCAATAATATGCAACATTAAGTAATGGATATACTCTTTGGTCCTTTGAAAAATAAAAGGTTTCTTATTTAGACTAATTTAATGATTGTGGAAAACCACTATTTATGCATTCAAAAGAAACCAAGCAACTGTGGGATTGTGCTGTTTTTTTTATTGTTTTCCATGGAGAAATACATCATCTGTTTACAAAATAGCTCTTGAAAAATACAAGGAGTACAGATACTATAAAACAAAGCAACTCCAGTCATGAGACACCTACGTACATCATGCGAAAGCAACAGTCTGATCTCCAGGTTATGAAAACTAGAATTAAAAAGTCACTATACAGGAAAGATTCCAAGTTCCCAGCTTGGCAAAACTTGGGTGCAGATACATGAAACGTTTAATAAAATGAAGGGGGGGGGGGAGGAGATGTCCTGATGTGTAAACAAGACTAAATTTGTGCCTGGCAAGTTCGATCTAAACTCCAAAGCTACACAAAATGCACAGATAGCTTGTACACTTCAACTGTTACCCTTCTTGTTTGGGCAGCAGGGGAAAGGGAAGGAGCCAAGGAGGGTGTGGGGAAATTTAAGAGGGTGGAAGCTGGATCACTGGAGGCAGAAGAGGGCAGGGGTAAGAATTTTTTATACTAGACATCATAGACAAAATGGCAGAAAATAAAGATCTTGGTTACTGCGTGGCTGAGGAGATAGGTAGGGGGTAAGCTACATTCTCTTGACTTTGGAAAATTAACTTATAGGGAAAAGGGAAAGAGCAATTAGTTCTTCTTTAATATGGAAATGCACATGTAGAAGGATTGAGCACAATGCAGGGAAGGAAGTTATTAAACATGCTGATCAGAAAAAATGGGAAGGGCAGTTTAACCATCCCACTTAATTTTGCTGAAATCAAGGTTACGTGTAGTTTGTTATCTCCATCTGATAATCACTGGCATTTCACACTTTCTGTTTAGTCACGAGAGATTTCCACTTTTAAACAAACTTGCTGCTAATAATTTTATAGCTCTACAGAACAAAGCAAAAACAACTGGTTTAAGGAGAGCTTCATCAGATCATTTAAGTGCCTGCTAGAAATGTGATTCTAAAAAAATTAAACATTCAGAATGTAAAGCTATTTTCAGATGAGCTATCTAAAAATAAAACTGTTAAAACCCTAGAGTAGGTAAGATCTGCCTTAAAATATGAAATCTTTGTAATGCAGACAGGACTCCTCTGGAGTATACAAAACTCTTATACTTAATGATGAAAAAGCCATCAAAACAGGACTATGCTTCACAGGCACACTTTATTTACTGTATTTCATTTCTGGGGGAAAGAAGCATCTGTACCTAAGGGCTACAGAGCTTAAAAGAAAAATTACCAGCATTTCACTGACAACAATAGTCCAATTTTTTTTGCATACAAACAAAACATGAGTTAAATGCAAACATTTCTTTTTCCTCTCCAGAAAATATGATAATAGGAATGGGAAGGTAATAAGGAGAAGGCTTGATTAAGCTGTAGGAAACAATTGTTTGCTTTTTGATAGCTGATTTGTATGCACCATAAAATAACCCCAAAAATAAAAAATAGACAATTTCTTAATCATGCCCCATCAGATACTTTAAATGAATTTTCCCAAACTCAGAACCTCAAGATTTGACAGTTTCTTATAAGGGTTTGCTGCATCCTAATAGTGACTGAGCTAGATACAGTGCATACTTTTACCTTCAGTATACAATATATCAAGCCATTTTCCAATTTGAAGGTCACAGATTTTGAAGAATTTTTTTTTAATAAAAATAAAATCTATCAAGCTGAAGCACTAAAATTAGTCATATTCCAATAAAAAAGTACATAAAAGTGCATTTAAGGAATTCTTTTGCCAGTTTTAGCTGAATTTCTTTTCTTCCAAACAATGCATCAACACAAACCCAATCAGTACATCAAATATGGCTAGAAATAGTATTCCCATTCCTTTTTTTAGGCAGTAATCCTTTAAAGAATTTAATGTAACTGTTGCTAACACATTAATAGTACTCCTGGCTCCACAAATACGAACCTGGACTTCCAGATCAAGTGATTATAGCCCAGCAAGGGAAGTGCACAAAATATACCTAAATCCATCTGTGTTCACATTCTCGACTTGCACCTTCTGTTCTCCTTTCCAGTATTAGAAGACAACAGGTTAAATTGGCAGATACTGTTTATGGACCCCTGAGGCTGGTTTTACCGATTCAATCTTAGTTTTATTGAATTTTTGATAACTGGAATAGGATTTGCAGGGAGAGCAGGGATATCTGAAAGATCGGTACTGGGCATTTTCTGGGTAGAGAAAAAAAGGAAGAAATATTAGATAAAATTTTGATTATACATTATTAAACGGTTGAATATGAAACTTTCCATTTGTTGTAATTATTTCAAATCTTAGTTTTCCTCCAATTTTACAATTTGGGCCAATTTATTTCAGAATGATGCTAATAAACTTAACATCGATTTCTGAAAATTTACACAAATAAACAAATTCCTCTGCTTCTTCACTGTTTTTTGGATTATTCAATAACTCCCATTACAATCTGCCATTTTCCAGAAATAATAAATCTTCAATTATGTCAGAGGCTGTACAATCCACTATATAGGATTCACTATGAGGGCACAGAGAGCAAAGAAATCTATGTGGATCCACATATCAGAATGCCGCAGCAGGTGGGAGTGTCTTGCCTACCTTGGCAATTAAGTAGGGTTGCTCTTAACTCAAGTTGGCTAGACTGCAAAGTAGTATCAAGGGACAACACAATCACTTCTATTGGGCTCCCAAGAAAATGCAAAGATGCAGTTGCCAGGAGTCAAGTTGAAGGCTTTTATTCCTACAAAATAAAGTACCTGAGGAGCTTGTAGAGATACTGTGGTCTGAAGAGTTTCCTGCTGAGAGGCCATATCTGATTCTGTATCAAAAAGTTCCTGCAAAGAAAAATATGGCAACATTTCTTAGATCACTGTAATTCAATTATGAGTTATTTGCATTCCTAACTTTTTAATATTAACAGAGTTTATTAAATTTATTTGAAAGAAAATAATCTGAGGTAGTTCAAACACAATTATATCATCCCCCTTCTGACATCTACGTTCAGAGCCCTGAAAAATGATTTAATTTTTCCCCATTTGTGTCACTGCACGAGGTTGATTCTGTTGAAGTCACTGAGAATGAGGGGGTATTTCACCAAATCCACTTTCCTTTGGAGGATTTATAACTGTCCCAAGCATATTTCAAAGGCCACTCTGGTCCTTTGGTGAAGTAATTGAGGTTAAGGTGATTACCAAGCTTCTGCTATTTTTTTGATGTGTTGAATTTGTCTTTTTTGGTTGCTCTGATGGACTAAAACTGTTGTACTCGTCATCCAAGGGTTAAAAAAGTCCTTTACAGAAAGTAAAAATGGGATTTAAGCCACTGAGATCCCCTTTGTAGATTCTTTTTTCAGTGCTCTGCCAAGTGACAGCCAAGAGATGCCTACCAGGAGAAACTTGTGTAAAGGCTATGCTGTAGTCCTGTGGTGGCGAACCTGTGGCACGCAGAGCCATTCCTCCTGGCAAACAAGCTGTCACCCCACGCACACGCGCACGTACCTCCTACGATTCACAACTTCAAAAAAAGCCCTCCCGTCCACCCCAGCTCTATTGCTTGCTTTTCTTCCCTCTACCGAAGCACAGCTGATTGACGTCCCAATCAGCTCTTTTTCGGAAGAGGAAAGACTGTGCACGGAGGGGAAAGTGTGTGCGCATGCACAGGGGACGTGTGCACATGCATGCAGGGATTGTGTATGCATGCATGGGGATGTGCGCATGCGCAGGAAGGAAGGTGTGCATGCGCAGGATTTCGGCACACGGACCTGAAAAGGTTCGCCACCACTGCTGTAGTCTTTTCAGCTGCAGCTAAAGAGCCTTTTATTTTCCTGGATCTTTGAAGACTAAAATTTATTTTAATTTTAAACCATTATAATTGTTCTGAGTTGCTGTTAATGTCATCTTAGAGTGTAGGACTGTTTTTATTTTTTGCTATTGAGAAATAATCATGATGTATTGTCTATAATTGAATGTAAAACTATGTTCCAGTGATAAAACAATGCAGGAAACATCAGAAAATTTCCCGAGGCAAAGAACCTGGCACATCCCTGATTATCATTATTTCTCACTATTTCTTTTATTCTTCTTCTTAAATCATTAAGCTATCAACAAATATTAATAATTTAGAGCATACAGAAATAAAAACAAATGGCAAGTATAGATTTCCTGATGATGTTGAAGTCCAATTCCAAACAACACTAACTCCTATGACTAGTGGACAGGGAGGATTAGTTTGATTCAAGCTGGAGGGTAATTTTCTTAACTTTGTCAAATCTCTCTTACTGAGAGGTACCATATCTCTCAATACATTTTGAAGGGCAAGAAGTGGAGGAAAGTTTTATGACCTCATTGTTGATTCTCAAAGGTATGTGATTGGAGTTGGTGAAGGTGAATCTTCAAACAAGATGGACAATTAAATTGACCTCTTGGACTTACGTGTATTAGAATGGCTTCAGTCAGAGTATATTCACAAAACATACTGTATTTTTTGGAGTACAAGACGCACCTAGCTTTTGGGGAGGAAAACAAGAAAAATCTGCCTCTGCCTCCCAGCAATTTGCCTCCTTGCAGCAAACAGCCTGGTCAGCTTCAGCACAGCCTGATTAGCACAAGCA
>JANHGC010002212.1:0-22199 GCA_027560395.1 Boaedon fuliginosus | reverse complement strand
ATTTCACGGGGGGGGGGGGGGAGACACATTCCATTAGCAGTCAAAAATTTAGTAGCTTAGTAGCTTCCATTTCACAAGCAATAACAATATACATTTTGTTCACAACTTCCCAACAATTGAAGTGAAAGAATAGATGCTAAAGGAGATGTGAAAGCTAGCATGCCAGTACTGTCAATTGTTGGTCACTTGTACCAATCCTCATATTATAGTGTCACCCAGCTATCAGAGGTGATACAATGCATGATCTCATTAATGCTTTACGTTACCTCAAGGATACCTTATTTGATGCTATGTCAAGGAAGAAATGGCTTAAAGCTATAATTCTATTCTGTCAATGTAACTGAATTATTTGCAGAGAAACATCTTCGAATAAACTTCCATATGGCTCCATTGTAAAAGGACTTTTGGTACAACTGAACAAGTACCAATATTCTTCTTTTCTTTTAATGCATAGCTTAAGTACACATTGTCATAAACTTGATAATCTACATAGTTACTTTTCAAACAACAATAATTTTGAAACTTTTTCTTTAAATGTTTTAAAGGAACTTCCTGCAATTTATCAGATATTTATAAGTTGTCATTCGTTGTAGATAAATGTACATATCCTCAAACTTTAGGTTTAATTTTTTTTACAAAAGTAAATTAGTGAATTATATTTTACAAGAGTATTACACAACAATCATTAACATTAAATTTAACAAGGTATAACAGGGCAACTGTTTAGACTTCTTAGTCAAACTCCGGATTATTCTTGAAGAGATATTCTGCCTGTTGATTAAAAAAATATATATGTTCAGTTTCTATAGGTTAAAGTTAGCATTGCATTTCCTAAAATTAATGGAAATGGACTGAATTAGTGTTAGATAACCCTGGAATTGGTGAAGGATTAGTTAGTATCTGGTACCAAAGCTATAATAGCAACACCTGCTTGGTATTCACAGTACAATTCCTGCTATAGGCAATCCCATTATGAAAGTGTACCTCATATATGGAAGTGAATGTATATCTGAAATCCAAATCAAGGAATAATTTAATCAACAGAAACAGAGAGCATATTGGAAAATTGTTGATCTCAGGTTCCATTAATCAGATGAAAACTTGCATAAGCCAAATCACCCACTCTATAGAAAGGACCTATTAATTAAAATCAAAGTCCAAACCAAGGCTACCTCCATAGAATTATACCAAGGAGGAACTATCTCAAAACAAGATAACCTAAGTCTATACCTTGAAAGATAAAGTCTATTGTTATGCAAATTAATGTTTAAGATAAAACTTCAGAAATGCTTGTAAACTGTATGTCAGCTGAATAAGCTTGTTCTCCTTGCCTTATCGTTCTATGCTGATCACTTAATAAACTAAATTAGACTACATATTTTGTCTCAGCCCTCCTTTTTATTTTTATTTTTTATTGATATGGGTCCAGTCTGTGTTACAATGTGGCATTGTCTTATATATGCTAATGTCTGCTCATTTGGTGCCCCCAAATAGAAATCTTATCCATATGTACTTGGAAGTAAACAATCCTGTACATAATGGAATGTAGATAGGATTGCAATGTCCATGGTAGAAGGCAGTTACACATTGAAGTGTATAGGTAAACCTGGGAGAAAAATATGTTGCTACAAAAGAAATAATATTCTATGCGTACCAATAAGACTGGCTCTAGAGCTAAAGTCAACCAAAAGTCTGTTTTTAGGACTGTAAAAAATGCTTATGACTAACCCTGATGGTTAGAAAACAGCTTATAGGATAACAGCAGATGTATTATCTTTAGCATGATGAATAGAAATAAAAGGTCAAATTAGAAAATTTTATGGAGTATTGTTGAGTTAGATGTACAACATGTTTTATTTGTTTTTGTTTTTCTACACCGGGTAAAATACAAGTTAAAAAAAACAAGCCTTTTTTGAAGGAATTGTGCTAAGGGCAATGTAGATTGTATAGAGTAACTGATAAATGTATCATAGGCTTCTTATAAAGTTATAGGACTACTTTCCAGTATTGCTGCAACCAGAAGATCTACAAATAAGTTATGAAAGAAATAACTAAGTTTTAAAGAACACTATTTTTGTCTCCTACATGGGAAGATGAATGGATGGATGGACAGACGGATAGATAGATTTAGACAGACAGACAGACATTCCCTTACCAGAAAGTCAACCGGGTCATCTGGCCTAACCATGCAACATTGATTCAACCCCTGCATAAGTGTTGGCATCACGTGCTTCATTAAGTAGTTTCTCAGTGGAATTGACTGAGCTTCCAGAAGTTCTTGCTCTTGCCGCTTCACTTCTTCTAAACGCTTATTCTAAACACAGACAAATATATTAAATTGCATACAGACATAACATAAAGTCTAGAGCAATAATATAAAAAACTGATTTTTTAACCTCTTTTCAGATCATATACCTGACTTTAGTCTCTTGAATTCTACATCCACTCATTATTAAAATGTAGCAAAGTTTGTATAGCCTACAGTACATATGCATACGCCCAAGAGTCTACTGTGATGTTTCCTGTACATATCTTTCTATGTAAATCATACCAGTTGGGAATTCATGTACTCTCTAGATTTTTAAAGCAAAGGAAGTGATGGCAATTAGGATTGTGATATCAAGTGACCAAAAAAAAGGGCATGTAATTGCCCAGTGTAATTTTATTTCCCAAAAAAACCAGAGGACATCGTGTATCAGGCCCCTCTTGTTAGGCAGGAAAATGCTGAAAGAATTTATTTCTTCAAACACAAAGACTCAACAAAAAGATCAAATGTAACAAAATAGTAAAGACATTATGAAAAGTACATAGCAATGGATACACTCAGTATCAAATTCACACTATCCCATTATGAAAGTTGAAATCATCTAAAGCAGAGTTGTCAAAACACATCATCAGGGCAGCATCACGTGACGTTACCGGAAATTTTTCCCCCCTTCACTAAACTGGGCCTGGGCATGACCAGCAGGTGATGCATCCGACCTGTGGGCCGGGAATTTGACAACCCTGATCTAAAAGGCTAGAAGCAATTCTCTTTTATGCAGAAGTTTCCATTCCTTTGTTTTTTAATGACTTGATTTAGTATCACTATTAATTTTTGAATGTATGAAGACTTCACAAATTTATGTTAATAAACAATATCTGTAATTGCAACAGCTATTATGAGTGAGACATGTTCCATTCCTAAATCTGGTTCCTAAAGCCAACACAGTAATATCTAATACAGATTATATATCATTAAAACAGTATACTTATTTATTAGTTAAACTTGTATTCCGCCTTTCTTCCCCGGTCAATGGGAAACATCTAGTTTTGTTAATTCATTTGAGGCTGAGGTATGCTCAACCTGCATATTTGTAAATTATTGTCCACATCCACAATACGCAATGTTTTGTTAAAATGTAGCCCAAATGACAGCATCATAATGCACGTAATAAAGTGCCAAGAGTTGTAAGCCAGTAAGATAATGATGCAGGGCTGCTTTTATCATGTGCCCCTATGGCCTCTTCTACAAATGCCTCTAGTTATAAAAGTTATAAAATGCCAGTAAGTCTCCGATGACCTCACAGTAAGGTAAGGACTCGCGTGACTCTTACTATTCATACCATAGATAGAAGATTCTTCTGAGGGAAGGAAATAACTTTCCATATCCAAAAATAAGCAATTCAAAAAGCAAAATGACACCACCTTTTAGCTTTCTGTTTCTGACATGCTTATATAGACAAATGCTAGATTTCTCAACACTTTTTGTTACAAAAGCTTATTTCCATTGAGTCTGAAATGTTCTACTCTCAGTTTCTACAGAATAGTTTTTTTTTTCTCAATAGGATCTGGAGTGCTGCTTAATTATTGTTTGGTGTTAGATATAGGAAGCAAATGGGATATACTGCAGGAGATACTGTACAGGAGATTGGAGAAAAACATCATGGAAGTAAACACTGAAATTTAGAGCATTAAGGGAAAATGTGGCATCTTCTCCCTCTTTTGGCTAAGCTATGGGATCTTATACAATCTTTTTATTTGAAGGCTCTTCAGGTAATATTAAAAAGTATTTATTTGCTGCTGAAGTAGACATTTAATTACTCTGGTTCTGAAGACTTAAAACTCATATTATTCAACTGCTTCCGAATTACTGCTTGTCTGGGATTGCTACTCCCTCATGGAAATTGTTCTGATTCAGTTGATTGAAAACTTTTGTTTTGGGTGGGTGGGAAAAGAAGCAAAGCAGGAATTCAAAATCTCTGTCTACTTTCTGTATGTGTGACTCCTTTTCAAGCAGTTAGCCTACTCCCCCTCCCATAACCCTTAATTTTGACAGAGCTAAAAGTTCTTTTTATTGATGTTTCCCTTATAAAACTAGAGTCCTTTGCTATTCTAGTATGTCTGAATTTCTACAGGTACTTGCTCTTACATTTCCTTGGTGAGTCACCAATCTTCCATTTCTTATGAATGAAATGGATAACTCTTAGTAAAGATTCTTTTACTAAATAATCAACACTCAGATCAGCATAGATTAACTCCAAGGTCAATTTCAGACTAACAATCAAGTAAGCAATACCCCAATCAAGAAACTGCCAAAGAGCCATTAGTAAACAGGCCAAACAAAGAACCCCTAAGACCATCCTCACCCACACAGGCAAGACACCAGAACTGATGAACTGATAGCAGACAGCACTCCTTACTAGCACTGATGATGTTACATAGTTAGGATAATGAAATGTCTGCAAGAAAACAAGCTCAGAGAGCACCAAGGATCCCTAAAAGGACCTTGTCCATTCAAAGTGGCTTCCTAACCTATCCCCATGCTTAATTCTCAGTGGAACAGTGTGTAATTAAACTTCTCGTTTATTTCTGAAAATGCCCATCCTGTTGTACTTCTTTTGACCTCAATGTTTTTCCATGGGATCCTGCCTAGTAGTTCAATAAGATTGATGAAATTGAAAATAAAACCTACTGTGTCTAAATGACTATCCTAATTTCCCTTTCTGAAGTGTCTTGAATCCCAAGAATAGGCTTTTGTTACCTGTAAAGTTATTACTACTTATCTCTCTTCAAGTGATTCCTTCCTGTGAATTAGGATCAGGTTTGGTAGTGCTCTAGCAAAAATAGGTAAGACTATCCAAGATAACATAAAATAAAGACTACAGCAAGATTTGCACAAAGGGATAGAAATTATAATAGTAAGGTAAAACTGACATTGTCTATTCCTGTTTTCAAAAATTGTTTGCTGTCTCTTTCTGCTAATGGGACAACTAGGCAATGCAGATAATTTGTCAGTCCTCTAAGGCAGATTAGACCAGGAAACCAAGTTTATAGTAACAAAAACTTGTAATTTGAATGCATTTCCCATCTCCCTCCCTTAATCTTAGTGAGAACTAGGGAGAATCTTGTCTGAGATGTTTACTTAGGCTACACAGCTGCCCCAGACTCAAATTCCTTTTATCTGACCATTGTCTTGGTTGTATCTTTCTTCCTGTTCTTCAAGGTTATTCCTCCATCCTATTACATCAGCTTTTGGAATAAGTTAAAAGTTGAACAAACTGAATTTTAAAGTACTGAAGGAATTTGCTGAAGGTCTGGCTAAATATTTATATATTAATTTCTCAATTTTGGAGAGCAAGCAAACTGTTAAATGACCTGAGGGCAAATGTCCTGTTTTCAAAAGGTCTGGAAGATAACATCAATATCTGAGTATTACAACAATATGTGAGAAGATTATACAGATTTCCAAGTATTCAAAAAAAAAAAAAGCAATGATTATCAAGGGCCAGCATAGACTGGCTAAGGTATAGTTTTGCCCCCCAATCTCTCCCTCTCTCTCTTTAATTAACTTCCATAGTAGTGTGGGAAGTACATCCCAAAAGGACAGTGCCAGAAACCTCAGGAAACAGTGCCAAGAGAGTCAAGCCAGCCCTTCCCCCCTTTAAGAAAACCAAGAAGCACCAGCTGAAAGGAAAACTCAGAGCAACTAACAACAGAAAACTCAGAGAGCTAACAACAGAAGCACTTACTGTAAGTAGAGCCATTAAGATAAGGGGAACTAGGGTAAAAATAAACTCTCCAAGGTAAACCAAAACTCCGTTTTTCCTGCCCCTGACAGGATTAAACCCCAAGGACAGGAAAAACAAGAAGTGGGACCAAGATTAACCCAGGAAAACAGGAAAACAAAACTCAGATGGATTTCCAACTATAAGAAAGTAGCAAGCTGCCAGGCTTGACTCAGCCTCAGCTTTCAGTGAAAGAAACAGATGCAGAGACAGAGAGAGAGAGAGAACACACGTGCACACACACACAGATAAACACAGGTTAAATGAAGGATGGTAAAATCAGAGGAAGGGGGAAAGAAGGGGAAAAAAGAGGAGGGGGAAGGAAGGTGAAATTAATTGGGCAAGGAAGGAAGGTAAAATTAGGAGGGGGAAAGAAGGTGAAATCAGGAGTGGGGAAGGAAGAGAAAATTAGGGGGAAGGCAAAAAGAAGGTGAAATCAGGAAGGAGAAGGAAGGAAGGAAAATCAGGAAGGGGAAGGAAGGGAAAATCAGGAGGGCGAAGGAAGGAAGAAGGTGAAATCAGAGGAGGGGGAAGGAAGGTGAAATCAAGAAGGAAGAAAGGAAGGAAGGTGAAATCAGGAGGGTGGAAGAAAGGTGAAATCAAGAAGGGGCAAGGAAGGAAGGTAAAATCAGAGAAGGGGGAAGGAAGGGTTAGTGAGCGGCACACTGGATTTATTTATACTGGTGGTCCCTGGGATTTAAAATTATTAATTTGGTGGTCCCTGAGGTCAAAAAAGTTGGGACCCCTGTCCTAGAAGACAAAAATAAAATTCAAAGAAATGGGCTGAAACATTAACATAAAAAGCTAAGCTAGTTGAATAGAAAAAAAAGAAATTAGATGTAGATATATAGGTTATACTTGGCAGTAGTTTATGTGAAAAAGATTTAATCATTGTTGACTACAAACTGGATATAAGTTAGCAGTGTTATGTGGCTGGAAAAAATAATGCAACTTTAGGTTGCATTTACAGAAATTAATTTCCAAATCAAAGGAAGTGATAAGTCTACTTTATTGTATATTAGACCCACTTGAAGTCACATTCCCCAAGAAAGTGGGAAAAGTTAAGAGAAAATCAAGAAAGATTATCAGGTGACTGGAAATGTAACTCCTGTGAAGAGTTAAGACTTTAATTTAATTTATGTATTTATTTATTATATTTTTATGCCGCCCAACTCCTGAAGGACTCTGGCAGCTTACCATAGAGATAGCAATAGCACTCAGACATTATATACTGCTTATCAGAATTTTACAACACTCCCCAAGGAGTTACAGTCAGCATGTTGCCCCCAAACAATCTGGGTCCTCATTCTACTGACCTTAGAAAGGATGGAAGGCTGAGTCATCCTTGAGCCTGGTGAGATTCGATCTGACAACCTGCTGAACAAGTCAGCAGAGATAGTCTGCAGTGCTGCATTTAACCACTGCGTCACCAAGGCTCTTTTTAGATAATATTTAGAAATTAAGAACTAAAAGAATATCAAATAAGGAAACTACAGTAAGTCGCATGAGGAGCATGGGTAACAATAAGTAACTTGGGATTGTTCTTTGATAATACTTTTTATATACTGTATTTAATGTCATAAAAAAGAACATTTTTCTCTATCATCCCAGGAGACATATGTAAAACAATCAATTAACTTCCATGAATAAAAATTTTGGTGAAGTTTCCCAACAGAGCAGTTCTACAGTCAAATCTATTGCCAGGAAATGCTAGGTGCCTGTTCACTAAATGTGTGAGGTAGAGGTTGGACAACCACTTTGGGTGTTTCAGGGTAAGTTTCTGCATTCCAACTCTATTTTTTTTACGTGTTCAATTCAGCTCTTATCATTGCTCCTGAGAATATTTATTAGAATTTAGATACAAAATATCTAAACCGCTTAGCAGCATTTCTTTTCAAACAAACTAAATAGACAAATCAGGTGCAGGTAGCCCTCAACTTATACAACCACAATTGACTCCAACATTTATGTTGCTAAGTGAGACATTTGTTAAGTGAGCTTTGCCCCATTTTATGATACAATTGTTAAGTGAATAATTGCAGTTGTTAAGTTAGTAACACGGTTGTTAAGTGAATCTGACTTTCCCATTGACTTTGCTTGCCTGAAGGTTGCAAAAGTTGATCACATGACCCCAGGACACTGCAACCGTCATAAAGTTGAACCAGTTGCCAAGCATTTGAATCTTGATTACAGGACCAGGGAGATGCTGCAATGGTCATAAGTATTAAAAATGATCAAAAGTAACATTTTTCAATGTCAGTGTAATTTTGAATGGTCACTAAATGAACTCTTGTAAGCCAAGGACTACCTGTATAGTGCTTCCTGAAAGATTTCCCCCCCTCTTTCCTCCTTCTTTGATAGGAAATCTGTAAATATGCTAAAATTTTCTTATATTTACGATTAACTTACCCATTCTTCCCAGTTTGCTATTTTTTGGGCCCTTTCTTCCAACTCCTGTTTTTCCAAGTCAGCCTTTTCTTTAGCTTCTCTAGCAAGGCGTTCTTCTGCTAGTTTCCGTTCAAATTCTTCCTTTTCTTCTTCTGTCATACCATAATTTCTAGGTTCACCAATGTTTTTGATTATTTCTTTTGTTATAACTCTGTTTTCCAGACCCTCAAATTTTGAAACATCTTTCAAGCGTAAAAAGGCAAGATAGAAAAAAATTGTGAGTTGCATAAAATTACATTCAACATTATTACTTTTTAATTATTATGAACAAACCAGTTGCTTTCTGTTAAAATGCCTCCTTTCAAATTAAGCAAAAATTATGCCAAATGAATGACGCCAAAGCAATGAATTTTACATAGGCTGACTACTGTTTTTATTTGGAATCCTGTGTTTGTGACAAAGAAAGAGAACCTTTTTTCCTATCATCTCTTTTTCTCAATAAAGGAAATAGTAAATGATCAGCAGACAAATATAAACAAATACATGTAACTAACAATATTGCCTACTTGGGTAAAGAAATGTCTGCAAGAAAACAACCAAACTCAGAGAGAACCAAGGATGCCCTCCCCCTTTCAGCTCCGAGTTACATATATTCTCTTCTATTGGAAACTTAGGTAACCATACTCCATTTTGTTTCTAGGGATTTTGTTAATAGTGGCATTTCTCATTAAAACCCTTGCCACATGCAAACATTTCTTTCTGTGTTTTGAGCTACATGTTCTTTTCTCTTTTTCCTATAGTAGGTTAGCATGGGAAGGCCCTGACCAAGCATTAACAAATTCAGGATGGACAATTAAGGTACATCAGGAGGTCCAACTTGATTGGTGGTATTCCATCCTAAATATCAGTAGCTGTGGAACCCATGGAAGCAGTTTGCCAGCGAAACTGTGTTATCCCCACTATCACTGAAAAGAGGTAGTTTGGGCTGAGAGACTGTTATTTGTACCACACATTGAGACTGCATAATTGAGGAGGGATTTGAATTTGGGCCTACCCTTCTCTTGTCTACCACTTTTATCAATAACAAATAGCTTCTGAATACAGGTAGTCCTTGACTTACAACCATCTGTTTAGTGACCATTCAAGGTTACAATGCCGCTGAAAAAAGTGATTTATCAACATTTCTCACATGTCTATTAGAGCATCCCTGTGGTCATGTAATCAAAATTCAGCTGCTTGGCATCTGGCATGTATTTATGATTGTTGCAGTGTCATGTGATCAGCTTTTGTGATCTTCTATCAAGCAAAGTCAATGGGGAAGTTGGATTCACTTAACAATTGTGTTACTAACTTAACAACTGCAGTGATTCACTTAACAACTGTGGCAAGAAAAATTGTAAAATAGGGCAAAACTCATTTAACCACTCTTTTGCTTAGCAATAGAAATGTTGGGTTCAATTGTCATAAGTTGAGGACTCCCTGTAGTAAAAGAAATAAGGATATCTATAACTTAAAATAATCAACTGCCATATATCTGAATAAAATGTTTAGCAGCTTATAATTAGATCATTATAGAAAGACTATCTGAACTGTATCTGATTTTGTGAGAAGATTCTTCAAAGGGAGCTCATACTTTCACTTGACAAGTGTGAATAGGCTCATGTGTGAGAAAAGGATATGTTGTGTGCAAAAATGCATAAATAGGCAGGGTATAAAGTAGATGCCAGTCTGGAGCCTATCCCCACTGTTACTTCCCCTTTTGCTGGTCTCCCCAGTCATAATCAAAAACTTATCCAATCATCAGTGGGTCCTTTCATATGAAAAAAAGTCACCCAAATTTATCTCATTGCTATTAATAACATATCATTTGATCTGATGCTAGTTTTATTTTCATAATTTAGTGATTATTGTTGTGGTGAAACAGATGCTGTCTGGCTTTTGTAGAAGTATTGGTTTCTTTAATTACCTCACAATGCAGCTGAGGTTACATATGCTGACTGTGGAGGGCAATAATCCCTTTTTATATTTTAATTCTCTTTTATGACTTCCTTTTCACATGTTGAGAAGATTGGCTCTGTATGAGAAATTGAGACCGGAAGGCATAATTAAAATAATTAAGCTATTTTCTTGTTTCCCTTCATTTGCTGTTTTCATGCTGACTTAACAAAATTTGACGTATAATACTATGCATGTTGTAATTTTAATCATTTGTTACCTATTGATAGTACATGAAAACGACACAAAAGATCATAATAGTAGGTAAAATGAAATGAAATTAGGTGTATTTTATATCATACCAATATATTGTGGATGTATTTCTATTTCATCAAAATAGTTGAGAACAGTTTCATCCTCAGTGTTTAAGTCCCTAAAAAGACTGAGGGATCTTAAGTATCGATCCTGGGCATAATGCGTTCCAGCAACAATGCTTTCGGGGAGATTCATAATTCGGTTTTTCAAGAATTCATCAGAAGCATTCAAAGAAACAACAAAGTCTACAAAATAAAAAAACATTTCAGATATTAGAATGGTATTAGAGTGACCTCTTAGTTCATCTTTTGAATTATCTTTCCGTGCATTATGATGAATCAGTAGTATTGAGATCCTTTTTAAAACAATACATAAAGGTTATATAAAATTACAAGAATGCTGAAATGTACATGGTTTACATGGGGACAAAATTGGATTTGAAACTACCAAGCAGACATCCTTCTTTACATAATTAAAGATATCTTTACTTTTATCTTTCATTCAAGATACCTTACATATCCATGGACAAAATATCAATGTGAATAAATCATTTTTGAACGACTGAATTCACATATTGTGCTGATTCAAGACATAATTTGCTCAGTCATAGTTGTGTAGCATTAACAGGATGACAGGGAATAGTATTTCATCACTTAAATACTATAATTTACATATTTCAGGACACAATTATATAATGGGTGGTTGTATGATGACATCATTGTGTGTCTGTTACTTTGGCATCATTGCAGTTTATTACAGATGCTGCTGTGTGTCTTGAAGAATCCGGAGTTAGCTAGAATCACACATTATAATCTACAAAGCATGTTTTACAAACCATGTTGGCTAGATTTCAAATATAAATAACCAACCATTATATTTAGTGCAGTAAGTGGGTTAGTCAAAACTCGTTCTGTTTTATTTACCATTAGATGTATAACCCACCTTTTTGTTTATATGAATATCAAGATATTTACTGCAGTTGAATTGTTAACTATAATTAATTACTTGTATTTTTTAAAAATTACTATTGTATTTACTGTAAATGCAAACCATTCACACATTTTAATGATTTCAGTAACGATACCTGCCACAATGTTGCAACATAAACATACCTATCTTAGTTTCAAACAACATCTTTTCCCATTTTATTCCCCAATGAATGTTCAGCATTTTCTGGCTGAATATTCTGGATTTATCAGAAATCCATTCTAACATGAAGAAAATGATTGACAGTTATACAGTAAACTAATATTGAATTTAAGAAGTGTTTAACCAAGTTATTTTATTTATTTACTATTTTATATATTCTATAGCTCTTGGCCACTGGGTATGGAAATTGGCTAATAATGGGTTTTAAGTTTGATTGCCAATGCCTTTTTTAGGATAGGTATTGTCCTGATTGTATTGAAGGTAGAGGCATTTAAGATTATTGAGGAGATATTTCATTTGAACAATTTTAAATTTATCAATGTCCAGTTAGCAATTCTGGGATCAGTTTTGGAGTATGAAGTAGCTTCTTATACCTTAGGCATTTTTACTCTATTTCCCACCTGGTTTTCATGCCCCCTATCTTGCTGGACAATTTTTCAATGAGTGGTGGATTCATAACTGCACTGGCTGGATACTTTTGTATTTCTCACCAACTTTTTATATTGATCAATATTAAAATAATATCTCAAAGTTGGGATTTGGGGTTGTGAGATCATTATACTTGCAGTTATTTTTAAAGAAATTATGAGGGAAGATGTGCTGTTGTAAACTATGAATGGGGGAAGGTCAAAGGGAATATGTAAACTTCCTTCCCCTCAAATAGTTGTATTTTCAGCTTGTATCTTTTTACATCATAAATGCCATGGATGAAAAATGTGTTAAAAGAAAAGGATGTGGGAAAATTGAAGGCAAAGAGCCTTTTGTTTTCAGCAGTATGTCACTTACATTTTTATTATGAATGCTATCCACATTTTCTCAATTTCCATATGACTACAACCAATCTAAGTTTAAAAAATAGAATTAAAACAAATATTTCAAGTACACTTACCAGGAGTTATTAATTTGTCATAGCGATACATTTTGCCTCTCATATCATCATCTTCTTCCTCTTCTTCAACTATTTTTAAAAAAAAATAAATTAACATGGTTCTAATAACAACTGGGATTTTGCAGTTTGCAATAGACGTCTAGTATTAATGAGTATATTTTGGGCTATTCCAAATATAATTATTGTCCTTGCTACTAACTGCCAGATTATACACTTTCTTTAGTCTTACTCTTACTCTTGCTTCTTTCCCTAACAGTTCATAGTTATTTTTGTATAATTTCACATTTGATGCTGTAATAAACACTGCCAGATATTTAACTTTTTTAACTACTTCAAATCCCGTTATTTTTTTCTAGAGCCTCCTTTTGTTTCATCGTCATTTTTGTAGATAATCATGCTATAATATTATGTATATTACTGACATTTTTATAAACATTTCTGGGCCTTCTGTATCTAGGCTGAAAAAATACAACCATTAGAAGGCAGGACAAACATTTTTCTATGTTTTTATTCCCACGCTGCATTTGTCTAGATTTCCCCACACTAATTTGTCAGATACAGTATAATTAATCTATATCTACAAAACAGTGTGGCTTTGTGGGTGTGTACGTATATTCCCTATACATGCCTACACCAGTCCACCAATCACGGTCAAACTTCACACATACTTACCTTGCACTCTGGAGATGAGCACTGGGGGAGGGCGTCACGAATGCTGTGGGGGCTTTTTTTCTCCCTTTGAGAAAAAACCTGTACTGTGCATGATCAGCACAGCCCGTTGTACTGTGTATGTGTAGCACAGCCTGTTTTTAAAAACACCTGCACACTCGCCAGTAGCTGGGCAGGTGGCTCAGGAAACACCACCACCAGGCCGGCTGGGCTCCTCTCCGGGCGACCCAGAGTCTCCCTCACCTCAGTGCCCAGCCAACATCTGTTTTGTGAACCGACCTGGAGCCACCACCCTGCCAAATCAGCTGTTGGTGGCTCCAGATCGGTGCGCACATCAGCTGTTCCTTTGCGCAGCACCCCGGAGTCACCGGGGGAGATGAAGGAGGGAGGAAGAAGGGAGAAGAAAGAGAGGAAGAGAACTGAGGGTGGAAGCAGCAAATGGGGGGCTCATCTTCTGCTGACCCAGAGACTCCATCTCGGCGCTCAGCCAACAGCTGATTGGTGGCTTCAGGTCGGTGTGCAATTCAGCTGTTCCTTTGTGCACCGTAGCTTGGGTGCCGAGATGAGGGAGTCTCTGGGTCGGCGCATTTGCCGCTTCCATCCTCAATTCTCTTCCCCTCTCTTTTCTCCCTCCTTCCTCCCTCTTTCCGTATCTCCCCTGGTGGCTCTGGGGCACTGTGCAAAGGAACAGCTGATTTGTGCACCGATCTGGAGCCACTGGGGAGATAAGGAAGGAGAGAGGAGGAAGGAAGGAGGGAGAGAGGGAGGAGGAAGGGAGAAAGGAGGGAGAAAGGGAGGAGGAGGGAGGAAGAGAGGGGAAGAGAAGTGAGGTTGGAAGGATGGATGAGGGGGTAAGGAAGAAACAGGGGAGATAAGGAAGCAGGGAGGGAGGGAGGAACAAACGAAGGGGAACAAAGGAAGAAAGATGGAGGGGAATAGAAATGGGGGAGGAAGGAAGGAGAGGGAAGAGGAAGGAGGGAGGGAGGGAGGTGAAAGGAAGGAAGGAAGATGGCAGTCCAATAAAAATTATCCGAGCAACACTGGGTAACCAGCTAGTTTATAATAAGTAGAAACCTTAAAAGAGATACATAAAATTAGGGTCTTAGATAACCAGTTACAATGATCTCATTCCATTCCATTATGAGCTTCATAAAGTTATTCATAAATAAATAAAATTAAAAGGGGAGGCAGATGTTGAATGGAAATGATAGGATGAAAAACTTTATGAGGCTATGGGTCTCACAATTTCATAAATACCATATGGTTAGAAGAATACATAATATATTTTTACCTAGCATTTCAGTAAATTTGACATTAAATATTACGTTGTGAGAAAACGAGACAAAGTGCCTTGATAATTGATTGCATATTATATTTTGACTAAATAATTCCATTTCAACTGAAGAAACTTCTTGGATGAGAAGTGAAGCATCTTCAAAGAAAAACCAGAAAGTCCAGTTGCCTCTTGAAACCTTTGGGACAACCATGACCTGGATGACTAAGAATCTCCATAGACAATTTTTTCACTATTTCATCAGTCTCATGAAATTACTAGTTATTCTATATGAAGAAACATACATATAACTGACTATACACAAATATATTTATACATAGATAACATACATATTACGGTAAGTGCATGCTGATATTTTCAACTGAAAGTGGGGTAAAACTGTCCGGTGTTGCCCTCTGTGCAGTACAGACTGCCTTTTAGAATTTCTCAGCAGCATCATGGTTAGCTAACATGCCCAGAACATGGCAAACGGTAAGAAAATCATTTGCCATGTTCTGGGCATGTTAGCTATCCACGATTGTCACTAGAACATAGGTGCTATAAGAGGAATACTTCATTTCAGCAGAATTTACAATGTAGGAGAAATCTGTTATTGTGAAACTGGCCACAGGTAAGTAGCTCTAATGCAATGCAATGCAATGTATTGTACATTAGTATCTAATAGAGCAGCATACAAATACTTACTGTTAAAAAGATCTTTTGCCACGTCATAGATTTTTGGAAACCCATCCAAAACATACCCTTGGTTTTTACAAGGCATAGATATTAGCATTTCCTTCATGAACCGAACCACATAGTTATCATCTAGACGACCTAATTTTAATGGGAGATGTATTAATTGAGGCAGAGTTAAGTGGTCAAAACTGAAAATTACTATTATCTGTACACATGCTTATTATACCTAAACTAACTGGAAAGATTGACAATCGACAACTTGCTACTACACTAAAACATGGTTTGCTAGTTTGTGACTCAGTTTCTTGCACAAATCAGTCAATGGGGTGAACTTATAGCTCAGCCAAGGAGCATTTGCTGGGGACAAGCTGGCTCCACTGGAGGAGAAAGCTGGGTGGCAAGATTTTGCCTTTTCTTTTATTGTTTGGTTTTTATTGCTATTGTGACCCTACCCAGAAATCTGCTTCTTAAAACGGGTAGCCTTACAATACTTTTAAATAAATAGAGAGGGGCAAGGGATGGTGGCTGCAGCATTCTATCTATGGCTACATGGCTTCTAACATATGCCTGTAATTCAGCATATTGTATGAATGTAGGCTATCAGTCTTTTATCAGACAAATAATTTTCTTCATATGGCATTTTTTGTAAGAATGGATGTCAGTTGATTCAGTTGTATCTGAGAATATAAAGGGATGGAATCCGGCACCAGAAAGTTATGTTTTAAAAATATGATTAAGCCTTAAACTCTACAGTCGTTGTTTCCATAGCAGTGCTATTTAACATTTCTGCAATTGGTTGGATTAAAAAAATTAAACTAATTTTCCACCTAGATTAGATTATCTAATCTAATCCCTAGGCCATGGGTGTGAAACTCGATCATGTCATGATGTATCACGACATTTTTTTGCCTTTGTGGAGCCGGGGTGGGTGTGGCCTGCATGTGATGCATCCGGTATGGGGGCCACGAGTTTGACTAGACAGAACACATGTCAGAAATGATTCAAAATAATGTACCTAAAAACCATCAAAGTTTCTGCAAAGAAAGTTATTTTCTCCTAATCATTAAAGCAATATTTATAGATTTTAGTATGAGTGTGGAAAAAAAGTTTGTGTACTTTAAGGTTCAGACTCATAATGCAACTTTTAAAGCAGCTGCAGTGGCGTTTCAGGCTCATATATTTCCATGAGTATAACACAGTTATCATTTCCTCTGTAGTTCAAAATAATTATTTAATAGTTTCTCAACAAGAGCCAGTTTGGTGTAGTGGTTAAATCATCCAGCTAGAAACTGGGAGACTGTGAATTTTAGTCCTGTTTTGTTCACAAAGCCAGCTGAGTGAGCTTGGGCCAATCATTCTCTCTCAGCCTAGGTAGGAGGCAATGGCTGATCTAATGATGAGTGATTGCAGGTAATCCTCGAGTTATGACCACCACTGAGCCCAAAATTCATGTAGTTAAGTGAGAGATTTGTTAAGTGAGTTTTGCCCATTTTACAATCTTTCTTGCCACAGTTGTTAGTGAATCACTGCAGTTGATAAGTTAGTAACCTTGTTGTTAGGCTTCCCTATTGACTTTGCTGTGAAAACATTGCAAAAGATTATCACAGGACCCTGCAATCTGAATATTGAGCGATGATCATGCGGATGCTGCAAAGGCTATATGTGTGAAAAATGGTCATAAGTCGCTTGTTTCAGTGCCGTTGTAACTCTGAGCAGTCACTAAACAAACTGTGTAAGTCAAGGACTACCTGTATTTCTCTTTAGAGCAATTGAAGGGATCTTCACTCATCATTCATCATTAGATCTATCAAATCTTCAATTGCAGTGTTCAATATCATCATCATTTTAAAACATGGTCTATCCACAGCAGGAAGAAGGCCTTTATATAGTGGGCTACTAACACATGTTTACCAACCAGCTCTGTCAGTTCCATTGCTGCTCACTGTGCTTCAAGCTGCCAAAGAGCTGATTTGCATGGTACACATTATATAGCTCAGCTCTTCACTCAAACAGCTTGCAAAATTCCTGAAAATTTTAATATAGTCTTTGACTATATCACAATTGTACCCCACAATTCCATTGCTAAGTGAGACATTTGTTAAATGAGTTTTGTCCCATTTTACAACCTTTCTTGCCACAGTTGTTAAGTGAATAATTGCAGTTAACTTAGTAACATAATTCTTAAGTGAATCTGTCTTCCCCACTGACTTTGTCAGAAGGTTGCAAAAGGTGATCACATGACACCAGGACACTGCAGCAGCCATAAATATGAGTCAATTGCCAAGCATCTGAATTTTGATGAAATGACCATGGGAATGTTGGAATGGTCTTAAGTGTGAAAAATGGCCATAAATCATTTTTTTTCAGTTGTGTTGTAACTTCGAATGGTCACTAATTAAACTGTTGTAAGTTGAAGACTAATCAGCCCTTGTGAACTGGAATGAATGGGTTCTACCACAACACTCATTTTCTTCTAGATGTTTATAGCCAAGATCTGGTAGCCTGTCCATTACAGCAATATAATTTCCAGCTATTTCTATCATTTCTTTCCTGCTCACCATTTCTTGTTCATATTTTATCTCATGTTTATGTCCTGTTTTTCCTCTGAAGCATTCACTGTAAACTAGATGAGACTGATGAACCTGGGAGATGATGACTATATATTATATTTATATATTATATTTATTTGATTTATATCCCGCCTCTCTTCCCCCAATGGGGAACTCGAGGCGGCGTACAACATAAGAATCCAACATAAGACTGGATTCATATACTGTATCATCTAAAGGTATGGCAAATTGAATCAACCACAAATGGTTGAGATGACAAAATATTCAAAGCTATAAATTGTGGTTTGCAAACCACAAAACCTAGGTTTACACAAAATCAATAAAATCAGGTTACAGTTCCATATTTTTGTGAATCCAATCAAGGTTTTAAATGGAAGAAACACTATAAGAAAACCATTGCATTTACTCTTGAACTGTGAATTTTTGCTAAGTTTTCATTTACCTGAATTTTGCTCCATGTTTTCTTTAACTGCATCTAACAATTCCTGTGCTTCTTCTATATTATCTGCTTGTTCTTCCTCCTCCTCTTCCTCCTCTTCTTCCCCTTCTTCTACAGACTCTGTTCCCTCTCGGGGAGCAACTGTTTTTTCCTGCAGTTAAAATTAAAATAAAATGCCAAGAAAATTTGGACTCAATTTTGATTCAACTGAAGAAAATTTAAAGCAACTTTGCCCTGTTGTTTCTACAATCTATGATAAAGTTCCCCAACATTTCCGGCTTTGTGGGCAATGGAAGTGGGGGGAAAGAGAATGGTTTCATGCAAATATCCATCTATGCATCTCTGACTCTGAACAGTGTACATACCAAATAAATTAATAAGGTTTTTTTAAATAAAAGATACACAATTAAGTTATTCCAGGGAACAGTGAATAGCTAAAGGGAATCCATATAAACACACCCTTAGCAAGACAGATCAGCATCAAACATTTCAGATCCCAATCTTCCCATGAGACTTGCTGAAAAAGATAAGCTTTGATTCCTTAATTGAAAATATTTAACTAACTTTAGTTGTATAAATGCAATATTGGCTATTACCAAACCTATCCATCTAAATTCAAGGCTGAGTTTAAAAACATGCCCTTGCTACTGCAAACCTAAATCTTCATTAGAAATGTCACATTATCAAAGAAAGTATGAATTCCTATTCCCTGATTGGTTTTGCATCCTGAATTGGAAACCAGCTGCCATGTCTGTATTGCCTTTAGTCCATGATCATACAATTGATTTAGACTTGGTACAAATCTAACTTTTGATGATTGTGCCAATAAATGTTAAACTGATTTTTAAAGTTTAAACTGGACTTCTATGCTTAATTTAAAGAACTATTTAAGAGAAATGTACACAGAAGTCTACCATACTGTAATACATTATTTAACAGCAGAACTATATACATGTTCCAGTTTTTCTATTGAAATATATTTTTAATTCTATTCATACTTCTACAATCTTTATAACAGCCCACATCAGTGATCTGCTTACCAGATTTTCTATGGCTTTAACGATCACTTCCTTTATTTTAATATGGTGCACTTTGTAATATTTGCATAGCTCTTCTGCAATTGAAGTTTTTCCTACTCCAGGAGGACCAAGTATACAAATTTTAACTGGCTAAAAGAGAAGGATTTAAAAATGCATATTTATTAATAATTCTTCATGACCAAAATGAAAATGAAAAAAAAAAACGTACTATGTTTTACTCAGATTCACAATGGCTGAAGTATACAGGGTTTGGAAAAATTCTTCATTGGTTCAATTCTAGGCTTGCTGCCATCATAGAAGACTGTCTGGCAAAACACTATTGCTATAGTTCTGCCAATTAAGACACAGTGGCACAATGGTTAAAATATAGCAATCATAAACAGGATGAAGGGCATTGCAAAGGAGACTACCGCTTATGTGGTGCATTGCATATTCCCATTAGGTCATGGCAGCAGCCTCTTTCCCTCAATAGCAAAAATTTACATCTACCCAAAGTGGGGAAATAGCTCTATACATACTGACTAATCCATCCATGGCTGTAAAATAGCTTAGGATATAGCATAGTTGAGGAACTAGTTGCCCTAAGGCTACACCAAGTACACCAAGCTCTATTTCTGTAACCCTTGGAGGATTTTCATGATGGCTGATTGATGATTGATGAAATTTTTTTTCCCACTGGGGGTAGGAAACAAGAAGGTGCAATGCTAGATTTTTCATGGTTAAAAGAAGGGGGAGGGGGAAATCAACTGCAGCCAGACCTATCCGCACATGATGGGGTCCCACTCAATTTTTATTGATAAATAAAATCCTTTCACAGACATAGTTGAAAAACCACAGAGTAAGATCAAAATATCATAGGGTTATATTTATATAATTTAAGGTTATACAAATATATAACCAAAACAGAATTTTAGTTAATAGAAGACAGGGACAAAAAGCATTCCTATTTGCATAAAAAGAGAACTCTTAGTGCAGATAGGAAGTATTTAACTACGTTCCTCACAATTTAAATCAAGACCGTGGATTAAAAGAAATATTTTTAAAAGGCAACTATAATAGACAATGCAACTGCTGTTTCCCATATTTACATAATTTTGATACATGTGGAAATATGTCACACTCAATTTACAGCTGGGAGAGAGGACTGGCTGAGAAGCTATTTATAAGGGCTGGACCATTGAGCAAAATGGTGTAACTATTAAAAGGTGGTCACACAAATTACCAGAAACAGTGGTGATCTTCAATGAACCAGTTAATCCATAGAAAGCCTACACAATCTATTCACACAATGTTCTTTACTCAGACATGTTTAGGTGATAAGGAACTTCTCCCTGCCTTCCCTTTTGTGAAGTTGGATTTGAATGTAAGCCTTTAGACTCATACCTAGTTTGGACAAACACAAATTGCTTTCTGATAGTGATAGTTCCTGTCTACGGTACCTTTTTGTTTTTTTATCTACATGATCAACAGTTAAAAAAGTCATTAAGTTTGTTTCCTTTGCAGATGGCCTTAAATGTTGGCAATTCTCTTCTGTAGACTTTGGCTATGTTTCCAGGGTACTTTGTGTGAGAGGGGTGGGGTGGGGTACCCACATTTATATTGTGTATGTAGTTCAAATTGCAGTTTACAACTGATATATAAATATATATTTTCTCCAAATTGTACAGGAAATAGTAGTTCACAGTTCACCCATGCATTGCAAGTATGGATTCCCATTATTATTACCAATAATCCACGAGTTAATTTATACTCGTTGACAACTTGTTCAATGTTCTCTACTATCCCTCCTTGAGCAACCCATTTTATGTTGAAGTTCTCCTTCAAGAATACAGCTTCCATTCGTAGATTCACAAACAATTCATCCAAGTATGTTTGCTATAGGAAGTGCAAGAAACTGTTATTAGCAGTATTTATAAACAACCTTTCTGCATAGTACAATATAGCAGCATATTTCATAACAGTAATTAAGCTTTAAAATGAAAATGAATAACAAAAAAGGCAAAAAACCACTTTTCTAAATGTTAATGAATTATAAATATCTTAATCTGGGGGTCAGAAAAAAAAGAACTTTCTCCACGCTATAACTATAAAGTTTTACTAAGTAAGGATGTCTCTTTCTTCATAGCAGGATGGAACATATGCAAGATATCATAGGCAGATTTAAACTCATGGCAGGATGAAATAGTGAATAACATAAAGAACAATAATTGCTTCTGACATTTGGTTTCAGAATTTTAGCTAGAGTACAGGTAGCCCTCAAGTTACCACAGTTCATTCAGTGACTGTTCAAAGTTACAGTAGGGTATTCTCTCTGTAACTCACATTGGATAAACAATGTTATTGATGTACTTGTTTAAGCTTACAAACCATCTCCGTACACACATTCATTTGGGTTTTTGGAAACTACAGAAGTGGTTTGCTATTGCTTTTGCCTAGAGTGTGTTTTTTTTTCAACTTTTTAATCTATCCTAAACCCCTGGAAACTCCTGGTGATTTCTCCCCCCATTGAATAATTTTAAACTAATCTAGAGACCTTCGGAGTCAGCTGGGAACTGCACCTGCTGTGACAAAACCCATTACAATATATCAACATGAAGATTACCAAGGTACATGATTAATACTTAGTTTTATCTTTTGGGGTTTGTAAATGGATTATCAGTATAAAAGATGGAAAGTGTTGCTTATATATTTAACTGATTACTCGCATTCTCTCAAATTTATTTATTTATTTATTTATTTATTTATTTATTTATTTATTTATTTATTTATTTGATTTATATCCCGCCTCT
>JANHGC010002210.1:173890-185053 GCA_027560395.1 Boaedon fuliginosus | reverse complement strand
CCGCCTCGAGTTCCCCTTTTGGGTGAAGAGAGGCAGGGTATAAATCTAATAAATTCTTATTATTATTAGTATTATTATTATTAGTATTATTAATTATTCAGGCCATGCTTTTCTTCCTCCAGTTTGTTTTACCTGTATAATCCCTCTACCCATTTCAGCTCTTGACAAACACTGCCAATTGGTATCATCTTTTGGGTGGCATGTATGGCACATTGTCATTCATTTTCTTCCAATCATTGTTATCAAGTTTCATATGGGTCCAGTCAACTATTCCTCCTGTATATCTACTAGCTAGGACTGCCTAGGTCAGAGGTATCAAACTCACATCATCATGGCATCGTCACGTGACGTATCAGGACTTTTTCCCCCTTCACTAAAGGGGGGGGAAAGTTCCACTTCACACGCTTCATGGGGGTGGCCAGAGTGTGATGCATCTGGCCCACGGGCTGGGAGTTTGACAGCCCTGGCCTAGGTATTATTTTAATGATGTTAAAAATGATGCTTATTATTATGGTTCATTGTAGAGCCAGATTCGTTAGCTGATGTTGGCCTTCATATGCATCAGGTTCTTCCAAAGAACTTAGGATATTATAATATATCAGCATATTATAGCTGGGATCCAAGCAGTGTAATCTAATTATTATTATTATTATTGCTTTTAAAAATGCAAATGCAAATTTGGGCTGCATCAGTAGAAATATGACTTCCAAATCATGGAAAATAATAGCTCTACTATATTCTGAATTATTCTGACTCTACCTCAAGAATTGTTCCCAGTCTGGGGAACTCAGTTAAAGAATGAGTCAGGAAACCTGACACAGATACAAGAGAGTGGAAGCTAAATCTTATAAAAAGACAACTGAGAAATCTGAGTATCTTTTTTTTTGTTTTGTTTCAAAAAATTTTATGGAATATCTTTAACTATGAGAAAAGACATCTGAATGATAGGAATTTTCAAGTACCTGGAGGATATGTTATATTAGAAGTCAAGATCTATTTTTATCACTGTACAATACTGGATATGAAATAATGGATTTATTTTCAGGAAAACAGACTGCAATAGAAAGTTACAGAAAACATTCTAGCACAACAGCAATTTGATTGTGGAACCAATTACTGAGATCATTGTGTAAAATCCTCTATACTGAATGTATTCAAGTGTAGGCTAGTCAGCCATTTATTTGGGTTGCTTAAATTTGCTTTCTTGTACTGAGTAAGGGGGTAGACTCATCCTAAATAACTCCTTCCAATTCTGTGATGCTATGTACAGTGATGTTCACAAATACCATGATGCTCATCCTGATGCTGTGTTACAGTTGTATTCAAACATTAATGATTCTTTCTCTATTCATGTTGATGTGGCATGTCTCTCTGTGGTCTAAGATGACTTTACCAAACCCAACAAACAAACAAACAAACAAACAAATAAGTACACAATGGCAACAGGGACTGGTGTCACCTTGCATAAAATCTGGGAAAAACAAATTCTTCTCACAACTCCATTACACTTTAAGGAACCATCCATGCACCTATGATGGATTCAGACAAATGAAGATGACTAAAAGAAATCACACAGAAGTAGTTCTTGTTTGCTGGAACTCGAAGGAGAAATTAAGCCTTGTTTAATTCTTAATCTAAGTTCGAACAGGAAGCAGAGCTAAGATGCTTTCTTACTACAAACCAGAACTCCAGACTGTAGCCAAGGCTTTGCGCCTTATATACAATCTAAAACTGGGCATACTGTTACCTATTTTGGTGTGAATGTCTATGGAGATTCTCAGTCATCCAAGTGAATGGTTGTCCCAAGGGGGCTTTTTCAAAGGGCAACTGGATGTTGTTTTTCCTGAAGATGTTTCACTTCTCATCCAAGAAGGAATATAAATCCTTCCATTCTCCATCCTTCAGTCAGAACTGATGAAGCTTCTTGGATGAGAAGTGAAACATTTTCAGGAAAAACAAAATCCAGCTGCCTTTTGAAAAAGCACCTTTGGGACTTTGATGTGATGTAGAATATTATGAACTACTAATACTATGTTCTGGGAAAGAATTCTCTGAAAATTTGTATAGTGTTTGGCATGTTTGTGAGATAGAGTGAAATGTACAAAGAAGAAATAAACAGCTAGACTCTATCCCCTACTTCACATAGACACCTTTTTAAAAATTAGTCAGAATTTCTAGAAATTCATAAACCAAAATCTGATAGTCATTCAAAAGTATTAGCTACACTTAACTATATTTTGGACAGTAGCCAAAATTTGTAAATGGAAAGAGTCTGGCAGGGTGGGTCAGGGAAAGAAGATGCATAAAAACAGAACATTTAAGTCTGCCTCCACAAGGTTACAATTCAGCTTCTGGTGCTGCAGGTGCACTTTTGTGATTACTCTTAAATGCCGGATCACAGGCACAATTATTTGCAGCCATAATTGTCCCTTTTAATCCTCCATCTGCTGACAGTATATGCAAGCTGGTAACTAGGTACTGTTGCAAATGCAAAGAAGGGAGGGTGAAGTATAGTTCTCCCCCACACACACACACTCCAATCTAATTACTAGATGATTTTGTGTGTGTCATTCAATGAAGAAAATTACATTTGAAAATTTGTATTAAAAGAGTTCCCATTTGATTGCCTTCCTGATAATGTTCTTATTTTTTCCCCCTGTGCTTGAATCCTTGGGATCAGATTGTGTGTGTGGGGGGGTGGGGTGCGTGGAGAGCTCAAATAGGAATGCAAGAAACCTCATCCTATCTTATATCTATAAAAGAGAAGTGGGGTGCAGATGTTTGTTTGTATGTGCTCTATACAAACTGATCAGCACTGTCATGTCTCCAAAGGGTAGGAGCCGTTTTTGACTCCTGTTTTGGGAGGCAAAGAGGACACTCTTAACAAACAAGCAGCAACTCTCTACTGAGCATGTGCAGATTTGCTTCTCTCTATTGAGCGGGTGCAGTTTTCAAAATGACTGAGGCACCATATTCAATCCTCTGAGGCACCCATTTTTTTATACATATAAATTCCAGATTTGCCCCAGTGGCGATGGGCCAAGACACATGGAGCAGCCCACCCTGCCAAGTAAGGTTGCCTATGATGTTGAAGGGGGCATGGGGGCTTAAGAAGGGCCACAAATGGCTGCAGCCCAGTGCCCCTGTCAAGCCCTGGCTACCTTTCCTCAGAGCTGGCCTGTCCTTGGCCTAGAGCCTGGCCTGTCCTTGGCCCAGAGACAGCCTTGCCAGAGCAGAGATGTGGGAGGGAGTGCCAGGGTCTTAAGAAGGCCCGCAAACAATGTGGGAGAGGGTGCAGGGGGCTTCAGAAGGCTCATATGCAATGTGGCACAAATATACTTCTTTAAAAAAAAACAAGCAAGGCCGGGTAATCAGCTAGTAACTCACTATTCCAGTTAGAATGGCAGGGAGGTGTTAGCTTGGACACTGTGGTATTCAGGCAACTTTTCTTTTGGTACTCAAACATCTGAAACGTTTATATTTCTCCCAGACTTTTCAAGTAGGGCTCCAGGTTCCAGGAGACTCAGTTTCCTCTACAGTAATGCTGAATGCCTTCCATTTTCTCCATAAGTGAAAAGTTCATAGAACACAGAACAACAGAGTTGGAAGGGATCTTGGAGGCCAACCCTGTGCATAAGCAAGAGAGTCTATACCATTTCAGACAAGTGGCTGTCCAGTCTCTTCTTGAAAAGTTCCAGTGATGGGTACCCACAACTTCTGAAGGCAAGGCATTCCACTGGTTGATTGTTCCCACTGTTAAGAAATATCTCCTTAGTTCTAGGTTGCTTCTCTCCTTGATTAGTTTCCATCCATTGCTTCTTGTCTTGGCTTCTGGTTGTTTGGGAAATAGTTTGCTCCCCTCATCTTTGTGACATCTTTGCCGCCTCGAGTTCCCCTTTGGGGTGAAGAGAGGCGGGGTATAAATCTAATAAAATGAATAATAAAATGAAAATGACAGTCTCTCAAATATCAGAAGACTGCTACCATATCTCCCCCAGTCCGTCTTTTCATTAGACTAGACATACCTAATCTCTGCAACCATTCTTTATATGTCTTAGTCTTCAGTCCCTTAATCAACTTTGTTGCTCTTTCTGTACTCTTTCCAGAGTCTTAACATCTTTTTATATCGTAATGACCAAAACTGGATGCAGTATTCCAAGTGTGGCCATCCTAAGGCTTTGTAAACATTATTGTAAACAGCTTCTTCCTCTTCTTGTTTTCAAGATGATCTAATGGTTGTCATCAACTTTGTCTTAAGCATGATGAAAAGAAAGCCAAAAATATAAGCATGATCAATTAGTTCTAGAACTGCGGCAAATAAAACCCCAACAATTTTTTAACTTTTCCTTCAGTTGACAGAAGATAATTTGAAGGAACAGAACATTTTGGTAAAATATTCATGAGAAAAGTATGGTGTTCTCATACTTATCTTAGTTATCAGGTGGCCAAAAGTTTGATTGCACATTGGTCTTTCATTGTATAATATCTCTTCTGTGGCCTCCCTGATTTTCTTCACTTGAATTGAGTGCAAAGGAAAATATCATGATGTGTAAGTTATCCAATAACTAAAGATAAAGATAATTTCTAACAAAACTTACTTTTTAAAAATTATTGAGTTCACTGAGTTCTGAAACATTGTCCTGACACTTTATAGTGATGAAATCCAACATTATTATAAGCATGTTGCCAAAAAAGGAACAATGGTTGACAAACTCTGAATTATATCAACTGTGCAAAGTAACCCAGTATTTTGGTAAGACTAGGCACAATTGAAGTCTGATAAGTCTGCAGAATAGTCCAATTATTTTGTCTAGTCTGCTTGAATCTTGAGTTATTCTAGATGTTTTTTAAGGGAAGAATTAGTAGCAATGCAATTTAGTAAGGATTGGAGAGGTTTATATTGTATTTACACTTTTCCTGGGCAGAGTCACTCTTTTTCAATTACAATATTTGAGGCAAATTGTCATGCAGCTGCTCAGAGCTCGGTGTTTCCTCACACATTGTCAAGCACCTGCTTTGAAGACAGTTTTTGTTTTTTGTTTATGAAGCAAATGTTAACAATGTATTTATAGTAGATCATGTTTGCACTGTATGGTTGAAGAAAGCTACCAGGAGGCAGTATGTGCTGGGGGGATAAATGTACAGAAAAGAAAAATAAGTTAAATACAGTAAGGTAAATACCACAAGTTATAATGTAATAGAATATTACATTATGTAAAAATAGAGAAATCCCTTCCACCTTGAGGGAGATGGAAATCATGTAAAATCTTGCACATGAACATGTTATAATGCAAGATTCATTGTCTCCCTATTCTGACCTTAAGGGATGGTGGATTGTGAGAGCTGTAGTGGCACAATGTTTAGATTGTAGTACTGCAGGCTAATTCTTCTGACTGCTGACTGCCAGCAGTTCAGCCTTCCATCTTTCCAAGGTCGGTAAAATGAGGACTCAGATTATTGGGGAAAATATGCTGAATCTGTAAACCACTTAGAGAGGGCTGTAAAGCATTGTGAAGTAGTATATAAGTAGAGGTGGGTTGCACTTACCTTCACAAGGGGTTCACTGATTGAGCATGCGCTCCCCTTTGGGAGCCTGTTTTTCGCCCTCCCCATGCTCCGGAGGGTTTCCTCGAGCCTCTGGTAGGGTGAAAACAGCCTCCCATGGGCTCCAGAGCCTCCCCTAAGGCCAGAAACAGGCTGCATGGAGACTCGTGGGAGGGGCGGGGAGGGTTGGATGCGATGGATGGGGCCAATCAGGAGTGGGATTTGGAGGATCGCCGAACTAGGCAAACCCTTAGCAAGAGGATTGCCTGAACCTCTGCAAACCCCCAGCAGGCAACTCTGTTGCCTGTATAAGTGGGTGAGAGACAGGTACCTTGGTCTATATACCAAACGTGTCAGGAAAAATTTCCCTCCAGCTCTGCCCCCATTGCCACTTCTGGGTGGCACTGCACATGAAACATGATACCTTGCAATGATATATCTGACCTGCTGGGGGAGTTGTAGCCCACCATGTATAAAAAGGGGCGCAGACTCCTCCCAAGTTCACTTCCTCTCACACTTTTTACCTTAACCTCTACCTGTGAGCCTCTGCTGAGGCATCTTTCCCTCTTTCCCATCAATAACCTTTTTTATGTTTAGCACGCTGGTTATGTAGTCTTGATTCCTGATCCTAGCCTCAAACTGCACAAGTGGTAGCATGAGGACAGCCAAGAACTTGAACTACATAATCAAGCTGAACAAAAGATGTCCTTGAGCCACAAAACAGACTCAAGGGACACGTGGACTCGCAGGTCTCCCATCATGACTCGGGGACACAGACAGAGGGAGGCTGCCAAGGATTCTACCAACACGGATGGAAGAAGCTGCACATTGGATCAGGGTGACCGAGGCCATGCCGGATCGGAAGACAAGCAGCAACATGGAACATCCACGAACACCGAGGCCATGGCGAGCCTGGCCAGAGATGTGGCAGAATCTAGGATTTTGGTTGCGGATGCCGTGGCAGCAAGAATCAGCGGCATGAACGAAATCCAGATGAGGGAACTCCTACAGGTGCTCATGGTTATACAAGCAACACATGGTGTGCCTGCAGAACATGAGCAGGAGTCCTCATTAAAGGCGGGAATGGAAAAATGGCCAAGAGAGAGAGAAGCGGAGGCGGTAAAGGAAAGACCTGAGAATCAAGCAGCGAGAGCAAAACTGCCATCATCGCAAGCCGAAAGAGCAAAACTCTCATCATCGCCAGCGATCCAACTTACAACCGCATCAGATGAAAACACCATGAGCGGCGCGGATTTGACCGAGGACAGCCACCAGCAGTTCAGCGATGGCAGAAAGGGGAAAGACTTAGAACCTCAATGCACCAGCGATGAGATGATGGCCACCTTCCCACCAAAATCAAAAAGTATGCCAAAGAAGGCGAAGAAGAAGGCTAAACATGGCCACCAGAGAGGAACCAGTACCAAAGATGGTGACAGGAGTGCTTCCTGCACCAAGATGGCGGCATCCAAGGACACCATGCCAGACCCTGGTCAGGGGCCACCCGGGACCAGCGCAAGCCACCGCAGGTCCTGGCGGGACAGGGGTGATAGCTGGGAAGGTCACCACAAAAAGGCCACCCGAAAGTCAAACCCTGATCCTGAAGCAGTGGCCCGACACTGAAGATCGGTCTCCCGCAGCAACAAGCATGACGAAAGAAAGCTGACAGGGAGAAAAAGAAAGAAAAGAGCAGCGAACACTCTCCGGAGGCCACCGGAGAGCAAAGCAAGCAGGCGAAGTGCCCTGCCTTGGAGCAGGCACTCAACGCGGCTATGGAGGCTTTCCAAAAGACCATCCAAGCCCAGCAGCCTAAAGTCACCACCAGCGGGGACAATGATGACATCCAGACCCGATGCCAGTGACAGAAAAGCCCAGGCCGGGACAACCACTCCACCCCCAAGGACCCACGGAGGCACTCACCCAGCAGCAGCAGCAGCAGCAGTAGCAGCAGCAGCAGCAGGTCCAGGAGCAGTTCCAGCGACAACTCTGAGCAATCCAGGTGGCAACATATCCGAAGAGGCTCCAGCGGCAACTCCGGTGGCAGGTCCAGCCAACACAGTGACTCCAGGCAGTGGCGTGGCCGCTCCATAGGCTGCTCCCGAAGCGGCTCCCATGGTGGCTCCAGCCGGCGAAGATGTCCCTCAGTGAGTCCTTCCTTTTCTTTGGGGTCTTTCAAGGGCTCTTCTGCCCACCCCAGGTCCAGGGGGAAGGCCCAGGTCCAAGTACGAAGGCTCAAGTCCAAGGGGCCTTCCTGGGAGGGAGCTCTCCAGGAGAGGTGCTACCTCTCCAAGAGCCGGCTAGAACTGAGCTCCACGCACACGCAATCACTCCAACAACCCAAGCATGCTCAATCGCCTACCTATCAAAATCATCTGGAGAGGGTTTCGGCGAAAAGTTCAAAAACTGGCATCCCAAGGCCTTTTACCCTATTGAGAGAAGAAAATGATTTTAAAATAGATTAAAAAATTGAAAAAATTCCTTAAAAATCTTATAATTATTCCTAATAAATTTAGAATGCTGGAGTATGGTGGGGGCAACTATACTGCCTGGAAAAAGGCTTTTAGGATTATTTTGATCAAGGAAGGCTGTGAGTTCCTGATTGAGAAGCTCCCTGCACAGCCTTGGAATGTGAACACTGACATTATGCTCAAGAGAGCATTTGGGGCCTTCCTACAAACTGTGGATCCTGGTGTACTGGCTAGCATACCTGATGGCCTGACATTGCATCAAGTATGGAAGAAATTAGAATCCCAGTTCCAGAGTAAGAACATTGGCACAACCACCCGGTTGAACATTGATTTTTATAGTACCAAGTTATGTCCAGGGGTTGATATGGGGGAACATTTGGTTAACATTAAGGCTAAGATGGCTGAGCTTGTGCAGGGGGGTAATCTTGTTACCATTGATAACCTAAGAACTGTCCTACTTGGATCTGTACAAGGTGTTGGGGAGTGGGACAATTTTATTGCTAACATTGAAGGAGACCAAAGAAAATATGACATTGACTACCTGTGTGGGTGGATGATCGAGGAGTTCTGTCGGCAGGAGCACAAACGCCAGAACAGAGGACAGCAGGCCTGGAACCCGAGAGGTCATCGTGGAGGTCATCGTTTTCCTGTGAGGAAGCAACACCACTTTGAGCAATCAAACTTGGTTTCAGGTTGTTTTCAGTGTGTCTCAAAGAAACATTTCAAGTCCAATTGTCCCTAATTGCAGAGCTCTGCAAACGCTTCTTCTTCCCGAGGGAGGTGGAGGGTGTACAAGAGGGGGCATGGGCGTGGAAGGGGTTTCTTTGTACATGGTGGTCAGAATAACAACAATGTGGGCCAAGATAACCAGAATAATAATGTAAATGTGCCAGAGGTGATTGAAAGGGTCCCTTACGGGCCATATGAAACCAATGCCATATATAATACTGATATTAATGGTTATTTTTGGTTAGTGGACATTGATGCCAGAGCGCATATTGCGCATTACTTGAAAGAATTTAAAGAGTACAAAGAAATTAACACTGCTGTGAGGATGGCAAATGGAGATGCAGCTAGAGTATCCAGAATTGGGACCCAGGCTTGGGGATCTCAAGGACGTATTGCAAGTTCCATCTACCCCAAACAACCTGATGAGCATGATGCACATATATGATGACCGGAGAATAGATGTGCTCTTCAGATACAATGGGGGAAAAATTTTCAAACATGGCAAAATTGTTGGGAAAATGAGGAGACACAGCAATCTGCCTTACCTGATTCCCAATGGGGAAGAATCCCAAGGTGCTGTCGCCCAGGGGATGTACAGGGATCGCAGGATGCCAGGCCAACACCTAAGGCCCAGGCTCCTGCAACTCCAAAGCAACAGTCTACCCCTGTGGTGCCCAGTCAGCCTGCACCCAGGGCTGAGAGCAGCACAGGTGCTGGGACCACTGCCAGGTCCTATGTTAGTGTGGTGAAAGATGCTGAGATGCCTAAGGATGTGACTGCCCCCAAGGTTGTGAGCGAGCCTAAAGCTCAAAAGGTTAAGAAGTGGGGTAAATATACAGAAAAGAAAAATAATATTGAACCGGTTATTGAAACTGTGATGAATGAAAATGTGATTGTTGATGTTGACACTATTGCAGATGCTAAGAGTGACATGAAGGTAATTGGTACCTTAGACGAGGAGTCCGGTGATATTGAATATATTGTCCATGTTGAGGCAGTGAATTCTGATGAGGCAATAGCTGCCCAATGCCGGGAGGTGGTTGCCCCTGTAGTAGAAATGAAGAAAAAGAAGAAGAAGAAGGGGTCAAAGGGCAAGGGAGCTAGTCAGCCTACACCTGTCAGACAGCCACCAGCAGAAGAGGGTAGTGCTCCTATGATTGAGACACACACACGGAGGTCAGAAGGGGTCAGCCCATTGAGATAGGCAAGCCCCTGCATGACAGATGTGCCCATCTTTTGCACAGGAAGTTAGCACATGGTAGCTTCAAGGCAATCAAGGAAATGCCTGTGTGTACCGAGGTCCTTGGCATTAGGAACTGCAGGGTCTTCTTGGATTGTTTTATTTGCACCCAGGCTAAATCTAAGGTGGCTCCCACTCCTCAAACATCCACCAGGAGAGCAGAGAGACCGTACCAGCTCATCCACACCGATGTGGTTGGCCCATTTATTTATTTATTTATTTATTTATTGTTAGGGCACAGTATTGTTGTTGTACGCCGCCTCGAGTTCCCCGTTGGGGAAGGGAGGCAGGATATAAATCTAACAAATAAATAAATAAATAAATAAATAAATAAATAAATAAATAAATAAATAAATAAATAAGAAGTCTGCAAATCACTGATCATAATTGCCTAGACTAAAAAAAAACTTTATTGTATAAGTAGTTGTATCATAAACTTCATTTATTGGAATGCACAGTGAATATGGACGATTGTGGCATCTGGGTAGGAGATCATAACTCTTTAGCCAAACTCCTGTCTCTTTTAGTCTGTGCAGTGCTTTAGGTTCACTCTGCCCAGAAGTACTTCCCAGAAAGTGGAAGCGCAAATCTAGAATCTGGAGACAGTCTCGTTTCAACAGAGAAAGATACAATTGTTTTAAGATGCTGCAATTAGTGGCTGAGTTTATAGTCACACATGCTCTAACACTTTAAGGAGTAGAATCTGAAGTGCTATATTACTCTTGTTTCTTTTCCATCCTTCAAGCTCACATTGTTCTAAATGGCTAGAAATAGCCGCCTCAAGTTCACTTTGACCGGGGAAGTGAGGCGGGGTACAAATCTAACAAATAAATAAATAAATAAAAGAAATGGTGATAAACTGTACGTGAAAGCGGGGTTGAGGTGCTCTCTGAGCTTGCTTATTTTCTTGCAGACATTTCATTACCCTAACTAGATAACATCATCAGTGCTAGTAAGGAGTGCTGTTTGCTGTCAGTTTAAATTCTGATGACATGAAGATGGGGTGGTCTTAGATATTCTTTGGTTGGGCTGTTTACTGATGGCTCTTTGGCAATTTCTTGATTGGGGTATTGTTTACTTGATTGTTGGTCTGAAGTTAACCTTGGAGTTAATCTATGCTGATCTGGATCAGGGGTGGGTTTCAAAAATTCTGTGAGGTCCAGTTCTCCACCTGGTTGCTGGGTG
>JANHGC010002210.1:161534-173790 GCA_027560395.1 Boaedon fuliginosus | reverse complement strand
ACATTAAAATATAAAAGAGAAAACAAGTAAAACTCTGTAGGATCTGTATTGCATCTTAAAACAATTTATGTTAAAATATTATTCTAAAATTCTAAAATCCATAATCAAAAATGATTAATGTCTGGTTTAATCAATGTTCAATAATTCAATACAGTACTCGGCCTGATCCATTTATTCTATTATCCCTCATCCCTTTTTTTTTTACTTTAAAAAGTCCGATCCCTGCCCCCGCCTTCCATGTTCCCTCTGGAGTCCATCTTGGCTTTTTTCTTTCTCCCCTTTGTCTCTCGTCATCGTGGAGACTTCCTTTTACCATTTGGGGCTTCTTGTACTTCAGCCTGGTCAGTCTTTTTCCTTTTCAATTGTTTCGGTGTTAAAAGCTCAGTCCCCTTGTTCTTTCTCAGGAAGTATTCTCGGATATCTTTCCCTTGTTGTTTTCTGGGCATCGCCATTTTCCTCATCCCTCCGTCCTCCTCCTCTCTTCTCTCCCTTGCCTCTGCCCTCTCCTCCACTCCACACGCATTAAGTTGTTGTTTTCCTCTTTGTCCATCGAACTCAGGATTTATTTCTCTAAAAAATTTGTCCATTTGAGGTTTAAAATCCAATCCAATTTTTTTAATTTCGTCCATTGTATCCAGTCTTTCCAGGGCCAAACTGCACAAGTCCCGTATTGCATCGCACTTTTCATCGAAGGATTTTCCTTCCATATTAGCCAGAATTGCAGAGAGAGAGAGCTTCTCAAACTTGTAGTTTAATTTTATAGTCTCCAGGAAATATCATTAAGCATTGACACGTAGGGGGCGGTGACTTCTTATTATAATTATGTCACTCTTATTTGCCATTTTTTACTGCCCGTAAAGTTCCTTTGTTAAAAAAAATTACTTTTTTGGGTTTTGCTCTGTAAAATTTCATTTCTTCTTACCCCCTCCACACTCCTCTGATGTTCTTCACCTCCCCTCCTGCTCTTTCTTGCCCAGGATGGTTCTGTACTTAGTGGCCACCATTAAGGTGCCGTCTTTGTCCAATCTTCAGCGGGAGTTCACAGGATGCTACGGGAGGGGATTTGCGTTACCCACCTCCCTGCTCCCACATTCCTTTGCCTAACTCCCCTCCAAGGAGGATAGGACCCCTAAAAGGGGTCTGATGACCAACAGGCCTGGGCAAACGTGCGGAGCTCGTGCGCTTGCTTCCAGATGCATCGGAGGTCCAACCCGGAAGTCCTCCCTTATGATTCTTGATGAATGTATTTTATTTTATGTACAGTGAGAGCATATGCAAAGACAAATTCCTTGTGTGTCCAATCACACTTGGCCAATAAAGAATTCTATTCTATTCTATTCTATTCTATTCTATTCTAGATGAGAAAGAGAGATGAGATGGAGAGAGAGATGAAAGATGAGAGAGGGGAGAGAGGAGAAAGTCTTATCTCTCATCTCTCTTTCTTATCTCCTTCTCCCTCTCTCATATCTCTCTATCTTGCGTGTGTGTGTCTTGAACCATTTCCAAAAACAGGTGAGGGTTGTGATTTAGCTTTTTTATTTTTTGCTGATGTTGTTCTTTCTTTACAAAACAAAAAAAAATATTTTACTACCTTTAAAATCCAATTTCTTTTCAAATCACTCATGAAAAAAGGTTTGAATCAGAGTTCACCTCTCAATTAGTCAAAGCCTCAGGAAGCAACATTACAGTTATTGAATATACAAGTGACATTTAAACTAGCCAATTAAAATTCAAGTTCTCTTTCCTTTAGCATTCCTTGTTCGTATTTCTTACCTCTCTAAAGCCTTCAAGTCATGAGAACTGAATTTGCAAACATCAGGAATCTGTTGATAGGATGTTGTATAAACCATGACATTTTGTTGTTGGCCATCTGTAGTTATCAAACCTACTGACAACTGGTTGGTAAATGCTTCCTTTGTGAGCTCTTCACTAAGTCTGTCTGCTGTTCCACCAATGCCTTTTTCTCCCTTCGTTGCTTCTCTAAAACAAGCCCCACTCCACCCGAGGAAGGAAAGGGAGCCTGGATGGGGGGGGGAGAAATAGGGAGGCAGCCCCTGAAATAGCAAAGAGAGGACCACAGAGAGACCCTTGTGGCTGGGGGAGACCCCAGAGAGACCCCCCACAGTTGGGAAGTGGGCATGGAAAAAAAGGAAGGCGAAGACCGTTTGGCTCACCCGTGTCCTGGAGGCGATCCCAGGTGAGGCACCAGGCTTTCTGCTGCTGCCTTGCTCTGGGCCCCTTGCGTTTCCAGGGCCTGGACAGGCAGCACTGCCATCTCGCTTCCTTCTCCTCCCCTTGCAGTGGGAACAGAAGACATGGCACAAAGAAGTGGGCAGGCGGGCCCAGCATGGGCTCTGCTCGGCTTTTTCCAGGTGGCTCGCAGCATATAGGCAGAGTGGCGTGACTTTTCTCCTGCCGAGATCCGTATGCCGCCTTGAGTTCCTTTCGGGTGAAGAGAGGTGGGGTATAAATTTAATAAATAAATAAAATAAATATGCCAATGGAAGCGAGAGAACGGAGCAGCATCCATTTTTGGCAGAAGGAAAGCCACGCAGCTCTGCCCATATGCCGCATGCCACTTAGTGCAGCACTTTAAACTTAGCGTGCTTCACAAATGAGGAAGGCCCCCTCCTCCTCATTTATGAAGCGCGCTAAGTTTAAATGAAAGTGCTGTGCTAGGCAGCTTGTGCTAGCCACCTCGAGTTCCCCTGATTGGGGAAATGAGGCGGGGTATAAATCTAATAAATTAAATTAAATTAAATTAATTAAATTAAATGTGCCAGATGTGATTGAAAGGGTCCATTACGGGCCATATGAAACTAATGCCATTTATAATACCGATATTAAAGGTCCATTTAATTGTTATTATTGGCGGGTGGACAGTGGGGCCGGAGCGCATATTGCGCATGACATGAAAGAGTTTAAGGAATATAAACAAATTAACACAGCTGTGAGGATGGCAAATGGAGATGCAGCTAGAGGATGGCAAATGGAGATGCAGCTAGAGTATCCGGAATTGGGACAGTTGAGGTACCCGGGCTCGGGGATCTCAAGGACGTATTGCATGTTCCATCTATCCCAAACAATCTGATGAGCGTGATGCGCTTGTGTGATGACCGGAAAATAGATATGCTCTTCAGATACAATGGCCGAAAGATTTTTAAACGTGGCAAAATTGTCGGGAAAATGAGGAGACATGGCAATCTGCCTTACCTGACTTCCAATGGGGAAGAATCCCAAGGCGCTGTTGCCCAGGTTGTCAGGGATGCACAGGGATTGCAGGGTGCCAAGCAAACACCTAAGGCTCAGACTCCTGCAACCCCAAAGCCACAGTCTACCCCCGTGGTGCCCAGTCAGCCTGCACCCAGGGCTGAAAGCAGCACAGGTGCTGGGACCACTGCCAGGTCCTATGCTAGTGTGGTAAAGGGTGCTGAGGCACCTGAGGATATGACTATCCCGAGGTTGTGAGTGAACCCAAAGCTCAAAAGGTTAAGAAGGGGGATAAATGTACAGAAAAGAAAAATAACATTGAACCAGTTATTGAAACTATGACAAATGAAAATGTGAATGTTGGTATTGACACTAGTGCAAATGTTCAGGGTGACATGAAGGTAATTGGTAGACAAGGAGTCCGGGGATATTGAGTATATTGTCCCTGTCGAAGCAGAGAATTCTGATGAGGCGATAGCTGCCCAATGCCAGGAGGTGGTTGCCCCTGCAATAGAAAAGAAGAAAAAGAAGAAGAAGGGGTCAAAGGGCAAGGGAGCTAATCAACCTACACCTGTCAGACAGCCACCAGCAGAAGAGGATAGTACTCCTGTGAGACACATACACACGCAGAGGTCAGAAGGGGTCAGCCCGTTGAGATAGGCAAGCCCCTGCATGACAGGTGCGGCCATCTTTTGCACAGGAAGTTAGCACATGTTAGCTTCAAGGCAATCAAGGAAATGCCTGTGTGTGCCAAGGGCCTTGACATTAAGAACTGCAGAGTTTTCTTGGATTGTTTTATTTGCACCCAGGCCAAATCTAAGGTGCCTCCCACTCCTCAAATATCCACCAGGAGAGCAGAGAGATCATACCAGCTCATCCACACCGATGTGATCAGCCCGTTTCCAGAATCCTTGTGGGGGGATGTTTCTTTCTCACAGTAGTGGATGATTTTTCCTGTTTCGGTTTTCACGATGAGGGATAAGTTGGAGGTACTGGAAAAACTGCAGCATCTACAGGCCCTAGTGGAGAATCAGCATGGTGTGAAGATCTCCCAAATACAATTGGACAGAGGCAGTGAGTATATCTCCAGGCAGTTCATGAATTGGACTAACAGGATGGGCATGAGTATTGGGGTGAGGCCATAGTGTTCGTAAATTACAGTTTGAACAGGGTGTGGAGCAGTATAATTAGCCAAACCCCATACAGACTGTTGTATGGAAGGAAACCCTCCTTGGCACACCTGCATATTTTGGGGTCAAAGGCGTGGGTGCACATCCTGAAGGTCCAAAGAAGAAAAGGGGATCCTGTTTCCAAGGAGCTGACTTTTGTGGGATACGCATGAGGGACCAAGGGTTACCGGTTCCTGGATGAGAAGGCCAGAGTTGTGATCTCCAATTCAGCGGTCTTCTCTAAGGGTGCAGATTGGTCCAGGATTCATTCCAACGACCTGGATGTCTACACTTCCGGTGACTCCACGGCAGAACCATCACAACCCGCATCTCCCAACTAACAGTAGTCACAACAACAGAGTCCTGCAACATCACTGCCTGCTCCTGCCAAGGAAGAAAAGAACAAGAAGACCCAGAAAGCACCACCTGCTGAAGAGGCACCAGCACCAATGCCTGGGCCTACATCAGAGGTAACAGAAGAAATGCAACAACCTGAAAATTCACCTGCTGTAGATGCAGAGACTTCAGCTTCGAATCAAGACCCCGCTCCAACTCCATATCGCCCAGGTCTCCTGGCCACCCGAGCAGGAGATGAAGAACATGGTAAGTGGGGGAGGGTCAGAAGGTCAAAGAGGCCTAACAAAGGCATCCTCCAAAGAAGCTAGTAGAGGAAGAATTCATTGCTGTTATCTGCTCTTTCTACACCAGGCCGGCAACTGAGAGGGAGCCACCAAACCTTCTAACCACAACACTCACACATAACACGCATCACAACAACAAAACATGGATAGCTAGTCTGAGGTCTAGCAATAGGCATGGTTTTCTCCGAGGAGAATTGGGCATGAGAAATGTGATTGCTCAAATATGCTGAATTGTCATATCTCCATTGCTGTGTTTCTATATTGTGCTCTGTATACTGTTTTCTATTTGTTTGCAAATATAACATTCACCATCATCAAAATGTATCTGTGAATCATCTCTGCATGTACAAAACAGTTATTGCATTTTTTGTAACCTGTATTTAAGTTTTATAACTGTCCTACTTCATAGGGTCGGCATCATGAAGGCAGAGGAAGGGGAGTGTCAGGAAAAATTTCCCTCCAGCTCTGCCCCCATTGCCACTTCTGGGTGGCACTGCACATGAAACATGATGCCTTGCAATGATGTATCTGACCTGCTGGGGGAGCTGTAGCCCACAATGTATAAAAAGGGGCACAGACTCCTCCCAAGTTCACTTCCTCTCACACTTTTTACCTTACCCTCTACCTGTGAGCCTCTGCTGAGGCATCTTTCCCTCTTTCCCTTCAATAAGCCTTTTTATGTTCAGCACGCTGGTTATGTAGTCTTGATTCCTGATCCTAGCCTCAAACTGCACAAAACGATTGACCCATGAGGATCCCCGTATCAAAACAACTTACCGTATGTGCAGCCAGAATCTGAAAATAACATTTGACACAGCACAGTACTTAAGTGAAATGGGTAACAACAAAATATAACTTTATCATATTTTATCTATATTTTACATTATTGTATTTTATTCTATTTTCATCTTAGATTGTATTTTATACCAATTTTAATTTAAACCGTGTTTTATTCCAATTCCATTTTAAATTGGTTTTATCAAATTTCAGTAATAATTTGTTTCTTGAACTTTGCACTTTGATATAGCCCAAGGGCTAATCAATGATGATGATGATGATGATAAACCCTTTCCTTGAATTTCAACTTTGAGAACTTTAGACAGAGGTGGAAAGATACTATTAGATTCCGTGCTTTACCCAATAAAAAAAGAAGGCAGGTTAAATTTCATTTTAATGTGTGCCGATTAGTGTACATTCAAAGTGACAATAAAGTTATTCTACATCTAAGTCTGCGTGAAAAGGTCAATGCAGGCAATGTATGTCTGAACTTGTATTTGAAAATCAGACCCTATTTTGCTTTATTTATAATTCATTTCAGAAATCTATTTAGAGAAAGGAAATAGTCTGATACCTTAATTACCTTAGTTAAAAACTGCATCTGAAGATTATATTCTTCAATGACCGCCCAAAAATCACAGCCTTTTACTGCCATTTTCCTGCTACAAGACAGCAATATTCATGCTTAATTCACTGTTTGCAGAAATAAATTTCCAGCTCTCTCAAGACAGTCAACACTTTCAACTCTGCCAAACGGATCTGATGTATCAAGAACCACAGGCTCTACAGCTAAATCTGTAAACATCAGAAAAAGGATTTTGTTTTTAAAATAAAAGTTTAAAAGCAATCAGCAATTGCAGAAAACGCAAATTAAAATCTAACTGCATCATTCCAGTGAAATCATTCTAAACAATCTTGGGTGGATGGGCTAAATTTGAGAGGTGGAAGCATCTGTCATTAAAGATTGAAATTGTAACCATTTCTGACATTAAATGAAAACTATGAACTTAGATGCAACAGCCTTTGAATAGAAGTAAAGAAAGGAGGTTTGGGTGCCAGGTTTGGTCCATTTACACCACTAACCCCATAATATAGTGGACATAGGAGCCGGGGTGGGAGAATGTAAACTGACTCTGCTCACAGCCAGGAGTTCAATCCTCACTTGCTCAAGGTTGACTCAACCTTCCATCCTTCCGAGGTCAGTAAAATGAGGACCCAGATTGTTGGGGGCAATATACAGACATTATAAACTGCCTGAGTGTGGTGTAAAACATTATGAAGCAGTATATAAGTTTAACTGCTATTGCTATCCTATAAGTTTTCCAATAGTTTTAAAACCACCAAGTTAGGGAAAAACTGGTGAGCACCTTGCTAAGTAAGCGTTCATCTCATAATGACTTAATAGATATTTCCAAATAGTTTTCTTGACAACAGTATGGAACAAATTTGCTACCATATTCTTCTAGAATGTTTCCCCCCATACTTCTGGGGATCTGATCAAAATGGTAAGCAGATCCGACCCTACTTAATTTTTGCAATCAATCAAGAGAAGCCAATTAGGTAATAATAAAAACAGTAAATCAGTAACAAACATTCACATGGATTTTTCAGTGTTCAGAGAAGTATGATAACAAAAATGGGCAACGTGTGAGCATCTTGATGATGCTACATTTGAGTTTCCAGACGGTTAATAGTAGGAAGTGGTATAAATTGCATTCCAGCAACAGCTGGCAAGCCACAGGTTGCCCATCCTGCCTTACAACTATCCTTCCTTTAAAATAGCCCTGGGAGATAGGTTAAAAATACACATGGATCTGGAATAAACAGTATCATCACATACATTTGCCATTTCTTTTGCATGCTGGAAACCATTTAGGAATATTGTTGAAGGAGGGGTACAAACGGTGTACTAACATATTAAACCGAGGAAACGTAATCTGAAGGATACCTAAGCCAGTCTGCTTTATGCAATGGGCACCTCTAGCCAATAAGCCTCTCGAGATCCCCAATCAATCAGAAGGTACACTTAAATGACTCTAATCTCAGAGCTTTACTTCTTGTAAGTAAATCCAGGAGGGATATTTGGCTAAATTGCTATGCCCTTCCTACTCTTGCAGACAATAATCTCAGAATCTTTTGAGCTTTCCTGGGAATAGGATAGCTGGGAGGCAGAGAAGCCAGGCCCTGCTTCAGGTTGTATAAAATGAAAAGTTTCTAGGATTCGGAGCGGGAGGGAATCAATCCTTGCAAATTTCTACTATTAGTAAATAATCAGTTACACCGCACGACAGTTTTGATTTTATTGTGGATGTGCTCGTAATCTTACCATATTTATTTCATGACTATTTTCCACTTTGGATATTATCTATTGTTCTTTTGACTACATTTATCCTTCGAAGCTATAACAATCTTTTTCTAAGCTTAACATCTATCCATAGTTCTCTTTGCTACAGTGTGGTTTCTAAGTTTTAAAAATAAATACTACTTTTAAACAGACATTTTTGGTGCCAGCTGTTTCTTGGGGTATTGTAATCTGGTAACATACCTAAATCTTACAAATCTATTGCCAGTTGGACTGTTTAATCTACCCTTGTAATCTTTTTTAAAAAAATACAAATAAGGGAAAGAATTTCCCATCTTTTAGCTTGCTCTGAAATCCTTACTTGCAAAAGGAAAAAGAGGTGGATGGCAGCACAGATAATTAATTTGCAGAAATAAATGTTCATTTTGAAGCATTGGACTATTAGTCTGTTTTGCATAAAATTAAATTATTTGCATCTTTTAATACAGGAGTAGAACATATATCCATTATTTACAAAAATATTGCTATTGTAAACTGACAGGAGTTGCCCTGGAATCAGGATGAACAAATATTGTAGTAGACCATCTGGACTATATTTGAAATTTTCCCCCTTCTTCAATAGCCAGATATTTTACAGCACTCTGCAATATTAGTGTTATCAACTGGAAAAGGGTATTATTTCAATCACTGACATTCTCCTCATAGGCAAACCAAATTTAGGAAAAACTACCTTTCCTGCTCTGCTGACCTCACACTCAAAGTAGCCGATGTCAAGCCATCAATCACCCCATTCTCCAGATGTAAACTTGAGGGTGGCCTCTTTTCCACCCCTATTGAGAATGAGTGAAAGGTGTCTTCAGATTTCTTGCTTATTTAGAATGTGTGCACCCAGAAAGACCGATGAAACCTGCAAAATAATATCTCTACTTTCTATTTTACCACCAGGATGCAGAAAATCAGTTTTGTTCATGTTAATATGGAAATGCCTGGCTTATTTTCCAATCTGTTAAAAAAATGTTATATCAACTTACTACCCCAAAATATCATTCTCCCATACAGCAAGGAAAAACAAAACAACTTCAGATGTATGTCCTTCTTTCAAAAAAATTATTGGCAACTCCACAATTATGAGTAGAAAAGAGAAAGAGCCGCATAGAGACCCACTAGTATTTACCAAAGGTTGTTATTCTACTGATAAGTCAATGCTAAATTATATGCACAGATATTAGTAAAGCGGAACATTAAATGGAAGAATTCAAAATTTAGATGGATCTACAGCATTCTGGGGGTTGATTCACAAAGAAGTTGTACACAGGTCTTATAAAATGAGTGGTAAAAGAAAGATGGGAGCAGGGAAGCACACAACCCCATTCTCAACAGATTTCTTGCCATCCATTCCAGGGGTGTCGAACTCAATTTCACTGAGGGCTGCATCACGGTTGTGATGGCACTGGGGGACGTGGCCAGGACAGGGTGGACATGGTAGTGGCAGAGGGCTGCGGTAGGCTGTCCCGGCCAAAAACAGAGCCTGGGAGGCCTGCCCGTGGCCCTCCCAAGCTCCGTTTTCATTGGCAGAGGCACTGCAGCAGGCCAGTCCTTTACTGTATCCAGGGGGGCCTGCGGGCCAGATCTAAGCACCCATGGGCCGGATCTGGCCTGTGGGCCTTGAGTTTGACACTCCTGATCTGTTCCATGCCCAACTTTCCCAAGTCAAACTACATGCGGAAGTTATGTGGACAAGGATTGAGCCCATTTTTCCTTAACTTGGCTGAGTGAAACAGTAGCTAAGAGCTGAAAGTGAGGGACATGGCAATCACTCTCTCTAGCATGAAAACAAATGGAAATAAATGACAAATGCAATCAATGGAACATGGGTTTGTTTGCCTCTGAAGTGAGAACTAGAATTTGGGTTTTTGAGGGTGACAAAGAGTCATATCATTTGGAATTGTGTGTTGTGTGAGACCTGTCTTCCAGTCCCCTATTTCTGTTGCATGATTGATAGGATGCCTGGAGCTCTAGAAGCAAAGAAAGACTAACAAAATGAAATTCAATGGTAAAAAAAGGTAAGGTTCTACATTTAGGCAAGAAAAACAAAATGCACAGGGGCAGTATATGTGGTACCTCACTCAATAGAAGTAACTGTGAGAGGGATCTTGGAGTCCTAGTGGACAATCATTTAAATATGAGCCAGCAGTGTGCTCCAGCTGCCAAAAAACCCAACACAGTCCAAGGCTGCATTAACAGAGGAACAGAATCAAGATCACGTGAAGCATTAATACCACTTTATAATACTTTGGTAAGGCCACACTTGGAATACTGCATCCAGTTTGGGTCACCATGATGTAAAAAGATGTTGAGACTCTAAAAAGAGTGCAGAAAAGAGCAACAAAAATTATTTGGGGATTATAAAGAACGGTTGCTGGAATTGGACATGTCTAGTTTGATGAAAAAAAGGACGAGGGGTGACATGATAGCATTGTTCCAATATCTCAGGAGCTGCCGCAAAAAAGAGTATTATGTTTGTAAGAAAAACTGTTATACATACATTTAAATTGCTGAATGTTCTTGGTATTTGGCAGCTTCATAAATAAATAAATACTATAAAGTTTGCAAAACATTAAAACTTTATCTGTTAAGCACAAAAATAAGCAGGAAAGTCTACATGTTACAGGTATTTCTATATCATTTAATTAGTGGACTTTCATAAATAAGTTTTCTGAGGAACTTGCCGATCTGTTCTCTGTGGCTGGATGAAGAACTCTTCTCTTTGCAGCTCAGTTAGCCTGACCAATAGAGATTATAGTTGCACAACCTCTGGAGGCCCACCTCTGTAATCATCTCACCAAAGCCACTATTTCAGAGATCATGTAAAAAGGTCTGAGCTATTTAAGGTGGAACTATTCTTAGCCAATCCTGGATTCTTTTAAAGAACTACTACTTATTCTAAATGCTAAGGACCTATCTAGTATATACTTTGGCTTGGATAAATCAAATTGCCAATCTTGGATTTTTCTCTCCTACAAATCAGTTTCTTCCCAGTACTAGTCTACAGCCTTCTCAGGTCAACTGCTGCTAACAGGATTCTCATAAAACATTTTTCTCCACCCACAAGTTTAAGGTCAAGCCATTTCAGATTATGTGTAGAGTACGCTAAGTACACTTGGATATGTCATGAAATAGAAAAGGGCAGTATCTGGGCTTGAGTGCTGGCATGTGTTTGCTTATATCAAAAACTACGTACTACAATGGGATACAAGTAGTCCTTGGCTTATGTTCATTTGTTTAGTGACCATTCAAAATTATGGCACCACTGAAAGAAATGGGTGCGTGACCTGTTCTCAAAATCCTGGCCATCACAGCATCCCCATGAACATGTGATCATGATTACTACATTGCATGGTCATGTGAAGATCATTTATCATCTTTCCTGTTGGCTTCCCACAAGCATAGTCAATGGGGAAGCTAGCAAGGAAGTTCAGAAGTTGCTCTGATCAGTCATTTCCATTTTTACTACCATTTGCAGCACCCCTCACTTATCCAACTCATGCATGACCTGTGCCACCCTTCCCCCAACCTCCCCTGGCTTACATCTGACCTATGCTGGCCCTCCTAGAGACTTTCCCAGCCCCCCCGCATTCCACCTATAGTCCCCCACAGCTCTCCTATCTTCCTTACCAAAACTCCTGCCTCTTCCTGCTTAATGACATGCATGTCTTTGTATTACCATACCCACTGGGGCTGGCAGGATTGCCATCACGTAGCAATACAGTCATGTGACATTGCACTTTACAATTGCATTGCTTAATGACAATCCTAGTTCTGATTGCCATTGTAACCTGAGGACTAACTGGGGTTGTTCTTTAAGACTCGTTCATCTATGAACTTGGCTCTGCCACAGATCTTCATTTTATGCACAGGATGGCTAATCTTGCATTTCTCAGTCCAAAGCTTTTTAATCTTTGTATCCAAAACAAACAAAAGAGCTTTCACTTAGGCAATTGTACCTTTTATAAATACTATACCCCCGCCTTTCTTCCTCTTCCTTGTGCATGTAATGTGTGGGGAAGCGCTACTTTGGAGCCCCATGAAAATAACTTTACCCTTCTGCATGCAGCCAAGAAATCCCATTATTCTGATTCCCTTCCTGAATACCTTCT
>JANHGC010002210.1:111769-123317 GCA_027560395.1 Boaedon fuliginosus | reverse complement strand
AAATACGGGGGGAAGAATTTTGGGACCCCCCCAGTGCTTTTCTCACAAGCCTTTCACAGGCTTGTGTGAAATTTGGCGCAGTTTCGTGCCAAACTGAATATTTGTGTTGAGCACATACAAACTATTTTCTTTGCTTTATATATATAAGATTTATTTTGTTAGACTTACACCCTGCCTCTCTTCCCCGGTCAAGGGGAACTCGAGGCAGCTTTGAGGAGGTATATGGAGATTCTCAGTCATCTGGGTCATGGTTGTCCCAAAGGTGCTTTTTCAAAAGGCAACTGGACTTTGTCTTCCTTGAAGATGTTTTGTTTCTCATCCGAGAAGCTTCTTCAATTGTGAAGTTCTGAAGCTCTTTGGGTGAGAAGCGAAACGTCTTCAAAGAAAAACGAAGTCCAGTTGCCTTTTGGAAAAGCATATTTGAGGAGGTGCTTCACTTCATTAAAGGTTGAAGTAGAGGAACTCAATAGTACAACAGCCCCCCGCCCATTTCCAAATATGTGGGAAGTGCTTTTAATTTTACTTTGTGAGCCTATGTACCCCCTGTGCAATAATGGGTTGTGAGCATGTACTCAGCACATTTAACAACTTATCAAAGGTCTGCTCTACCTATGAACATTATCCTGGGGTTTTTTTTACAAGCAAGTGAGATGCTTACGCCACATACAGTAACTGTTTCCAAATTCTGAAGAGCATTAACTCTAACATGCTTCAGCGTTCTCCCTACAGCAATTTTGAAGGGCCAAGACAATAAAGTTCCCCACGAGTTGATGGTGCCCCTGTGGACCAAGAGCTGTTGAAACAACTGTTAATGCCCTCTATAAGGACTCAAGGGCCTATTTCTGTAACTCTTTACATAGTAAAATACTTTGGAAATGCTGATCTTTGAAATTTACATTTAAATCTGTACATGATTCAGTCTCCTTGAATGTAGTTAGTAAAATATTGTTATATTACCAGAAAAATTAGGGCAGATGATTGTTCACCAAGGAGCCCACCAAGTGTAACATTTTATCTTGTTTTGTTTTGTTTTTTATTTTTAATATGTTTCTGTTTGCAATTCTGGTATTCTGATCATAATAAAAACATTCCTTCCTGCTCATTTGTGTTTGTAGTATTTGTAGTTTTCTGCAGGTATTAACTACTTGCTGGTAAATTTGGGTGATTTCCCGTTCATGCTCTTTTGAACCCAGATTTAGTGGATAGCTCTCTATCTATTTTCAATGATATTTTAGGCTGTCCTCCCCCAACTGGTTTCCTTATTGGAATGTTATATACTTTAAAAGTTTCCAGTCTTCTACACTACTGAAGAGTTTTATCCTGCCTAGTGCTTTTCTAAGATTCTTGGAATCGACTCTGGTTTGATGATGTACCATCATTTCCTAACCACCACATAGATTTTCTGCATGGTGAGACATATCCCTAACCTGTTCTTTCAAGTCTCCCAACAACGCACTCATTGGAATGGAGTCCACCCTGCTGCTGGTCTTCCTCTCTTTCCTTCTACCTTTCCCAGCATTAAAGCCTTTTCCGGTGAACTAGGTCTTCACATAATGTGTCTAAAATCGGACACATACTTTGTGAACTTCGCAGGTAGTTACACTTACAACAGTTCACTTAGTGACTGTTTGAAGCTACAACGGAATTGAAAAAAGCAACATGACCATTCTTCACACTTACAACCGTTGCAGCATCCCCATGGTCATGTGACCAAAATTCAGACATTTGGCAACGGATTCATATTTATGACCATTGAAGTGTCCCTGGTCATGTGATCGTCTTTTGCGAGTTTTCCTGACAAGCAAAGTCCGTGGAGAAGCCCAATTCACTTAATAACTGTGTCCCTATCCCAAAGGTGCTTTTTCAGGAGATAACTGGACTTTCTCGTTTTTTCTTTTGAAGACGTTTCGCTTCTCATCCAAGAAGCTTCTTCAGCTCTTGACAGGATAGTGGCAGACGGAAGGATTTATATCCCTTGCAGACAGCTGGTCATTGAAACACTTGGAGGTTTGTCTTGTGTCCTCAGGGTCACCTGTGTGGTGCAAATGGGTGTGGAGCCTTCTTGGAATGGCTGAAAGGACTGTGTTGTAGTTATAGACTGTGTTGAAAGCTCCAAAACTCACTTAACAGATGTCTCAGGTGTGTGTGTGTGCGTGCACGCTCGCACGTACGTGCATGTGCATACACACGCACACGCACGTGCATGCACACGCACACACATATATATAAGACTGAGTCTTATTTTCTTTTTAGACTTGAAAGTAAGTCCTTGGGCTTATTTTCGAGGAGGATCTTACTTTTTTTGAAGGAGAAGAAGACGCACCGTCGGACTCGGAAGCCAGGGATTCTGCAGGCATCCCAGGCACATAAAGGCCGCAAAAATCCCTGGGTTTATTTCTGAGGTAGGGGTAATATTTGGCCCACCCCCAAAAAAATTATGGTTGGACTTATTTTTGGGGTGGCTCCTGTTTTCTGATATATTGGGTGTATATAGATATATGAGAGAGAGAGAGAGAGAGAGAGAGAGAGAGAGAGAGAGAGAGAGAGAGAGGATCTAACGCCTCTGCTGAACTCTTTCTGTGGAGAAAGGGCAGTCAAGTGTTGAGGGGAACATGTGAAAGGCAAGCAAAGAGCCCCTGGATTTGGCCTTTGAGCAAATTCCGTGGCGTTTCATTAGAATAATGTTCTGTCACACTTGGAGAACCTGGACCTTGGCCGCCATCCACACTCGGGGCAATGCGAAGCTCGTTAAGGGAATATTGTTTTCTTGCCTTAGTTGCTATTCCCCTCCGCTACGTTTCGGCGTAGCCCTCCGCGCCCCCCTTTCATCTCTCATCTGTCTCCTCTCTCCTCTCTCCTCTCTCCTCTCCCTCAATCAGCCAGCATGACAGAAGGGCGGCTGGGGGGGGGGGGCGAGTGGATGGCTCCCCTTCTCTCCTGGGCCTGATCACTGTCCTGCACGACCCATTAATTCTTCTCAGCCAAAGATCACGGCCATCCAGTTGGCCAAGCCAAGCCGAGCCATTATTTCTCACAGGTTTTGACCTCTCTCGGTTTGGAAATGGGGTCATGGGAAGAGAGGAGCAGAGGGAACCAATCTTTTAGTGGGTTTTTGCGAAATGGGGGGTTTTTTTTGTTGGTTTTTTTTTGGTAAGCCAGTCCTGTTTTTTTCGGGGAAGATTGCAAGGAAGCCAATGAGAAGTTTTATTTATTTATTTATTTATTTATATTTATTTATTTAGATTTATGCCCCACCTCATTTCCCCGGTCAAGGGGAACTCGAGGCGGCTTTATAAAGCCTTAGTAAGACCACACTTAGAATATCGACCCAGTTTTATCAATGAAAATCAATCGGAATAGAGCTGCAAGGGACCTTGAAGGTCTTCTAGTCCAGCCCCCTGCTCCAGCAGGAGATCCTGAACCATTCCAGACTGCCCAGTGGCTGGCTGTTCAGCCTCTTCTTAAAAATCCCCAGTGATGGAGCATCCACAACTTCTGGTGGCAAGCTGTTCCACTGGTTAATTGTCCTCACTGTTAAGGAGGTTTCTCCTCAGTTCCAGGTTGCTTCTCTCCTTGATTAGTTTCCCGCCATTTTTTTTTTCTGTCCTACCTTCTGGTGCTTTGGAAAATAAGTTGACCCCCTTCTTCTTTGTGGGAGCCTCTCAAATACTGCAATTATTTTTCAGAGGTTAAGAAAGATGTGGACATCCTGGAAAGAGGGCAGAGAAGAGCATCAAAGATGATTAGGAGGGTGGAGGAAGAACAGTTGTGGGGACTGGGTATGGCCAGTCTAGAGAAAAGAAGGACTAAGGGTGACATGATCGCAATCTTATTTATTTATTTATTTGTTTATTTGATTTATATCCCGCCTCTCTTCCCCCAGTGCTGGCTGGGGACTTCTGGGAGTTGAAGTCCACCCATCTTAAAATGGCTGACGTTGGGAAACACTGGTCTATGCTGGCGTTTCTCAACCTCAGGGACTTTAAGATGTGTGGACTTCAGCTCCCAGAATTACCCAGCCAACGTGGGAATTAAAGTCCACTGTTCTTAAAGTTGCCAAGGTTAAGAAACGCTGCTCTGTTTGAAGAGTTGTCTGCTGTCCAAGCGCATTTTAAGATGGACAGACAGACAAGCATTGCTTTCTTCATCCCCTCACCCAAATTCAACAGACTGTGCCTTGATTGGGAATTTGGAGAATTGTATAGGAATAGGTGGATTAGCATATGGAAATTTTATGCAAACCTCCATTAGTTGTCCTCCTTCGGATCCAATTATTTATTTAACAATATTAATAGCCTGGGAGGGGAATTCTGGGAGTTGAAGTCCCTGAGGTTGAAAAATTCCACTCTATGCCCTGCTACTTTTTACATGCAACATGTGCAGCGCATATAAAAATAGGACAGGCCATCGTTTTGCGCTCTCTGATGCCATCTTAACATTTTTCACCTTTTGTGTAGGTAGCCTTACTCTCGAAGTGAATATGGTGGTGCCTTTTTCCTTCACCTTTGCTTGCATCCTAATAGAACCACTCACCTGTATGGGAAGATTATGCATCAGAGGTACGTCTGCTTGTTGTGTCCACACTTCAGTGATGCCAAGATTTGTGGGGACAAATCCTAGGAACTTTGGCTCACCTTTCTTGTGGTTTAAATGTCGTCCCAGCCCACTGTCCCAGACGGTGAAGGGCTGTCCTCTGTAAAGCTAGAGATATGGGCTCAATATCCTGGGCTAGAGAGGATCAGGCTTTGAATTAAACTCAAAACGCTTGCTAATTATATTTACCTGACGCTAAGCCAGGTAAAGAAGGAGCAGCTGTGTTCAGGGGTGTCTGCAAGGGAGGGGAGGGTCAAAAAAAGTCAAATGTCACCTCACTCCATTGTATATGAAAAAAAAAAAGAGGTGGGCCTTTGATTACACATCAATAGAGATTCTCAGTCATTCAGGTCACGGTTGTCCCAAAGGTGATTTTTCCAAGAAGAAAGCACTTTTGGGACTTTGATTACGTGGTCCTGGACTCCATTTTATTTATTTATTTATTATTTATTAGATTTATATCCCGCCTCTCTTCCCCCATCGGGGGGAATTTTGACTTTTTTTGTGGTGACCCCTGGATTTATAGAACACACTGTATGTACTCAGCTTGATGGAATATTTACTGAATTTTTGTCTTTTTATTTTGTGTTGCGGTTTGGCTTGTTTGGCAAAAAACATCTCATTGGCTACACTAGGAATGAATGTACAGGCAAGTCCTTGACTTACCACCGTTCTTTTAATGACCGTTCAGAGTTACAACAGCACTGAAGACGGTGGACTGTTTTTCACACTTACGACCGTCCCCGTGGCCAAGTGGGGTCCAAATTTGGACGCATGGTGACTGGCTCATCTTTACCATGGTTGCAGTGTCCCGGGGTCATGTAATCAGCTTTTGTGAACTTCTGACATGAGTTCTAGTCCTGCCTTCGGCATGAAAGCCAGCTCGATGAAATTGGGCCAGTCTGTCTATCTCAGCCCAACTCACCTGACAGCGTTCTTGTTAGATCAAAATATCGTCATACTTTGGTGCTCGACTACTTTGACACTTGTCGAATTTCGTAGTTGATGCATTTTGAGGCAATTTTTTTGTCCTGGTACTCGTCCTTTGTTTGGTACTTGACACGCAAGCTATATGTTCCAAGCAACCAACCTAACCAAACCTCTGAGGCCTAGGTGTTCCTCAAAGTACAGATTTATTAGGCATGGCCTATTGCAGTGATGGCGAACCTTTTTGTCATCGCGTGCCAACAGTGCACGCATGTGCCCCCAGATGCGCCCACGTGTGCCCGCCCCACCCCCCGCACGACACTGGGGTTTCTAGGCCCAAAAAACAGCTGAGGCATGGCAGAGCCAAAAAACAGTTGATCGGTGGTGCCGCGCCATTCAGCTGAGCTTCAAATGCCTGAACTGTTTGTTAAATTTAGCTACCTGTTTTTTGGGCCTAGAAACCCTGGGGTCGCACGCACGTGTGCAGAGGTGGGGGGAAGTGGACACATGTGCAGTGGAACTGGCTGGACGATGGCTTGCGTGCCAGCCAACATGGGTCCGTGTGCCACTTTGGGCGCGCATACCATAGGTTCGCCATCACTGTCCTATGGTGAGTTGTCCCATGGCGAGTTGTCCCATGGCATGTTGGCCATGGTGAATTGGCTGCAGTGAGTTGGTTGTAGTAAGTTGGCTACAGTGTTTTGGCCATGGTTAGTTGTCCCATTCTGGACTGGAAGTCCATTGTTGCAGTAATGGAGGGTGTTATTCTTGACCTGTTTGTGATGGCTATCACTTTTTGACAGCACCTACTTCAAAGCTGGCGGATGCATCATAATCACAGGGTGCATAAAGGATCAGGTTGCAAGAGATAGGAAAGGTCTCAGCTGGAGACCCTGGAGAACTGGTTAGAGCAAACATAGGACAAATAGTCCGACCTTGTGCAAAGCAGCCTCTAAGCTTTGTATAAGTGATACATTGTTGTATTATACTCATGAGGACAGAAGGAAAATAATAACTGTGACTGCACGCTGTTCTGTTTGGCAAAACAGTAAGATCAAGCTGAGCCTGGGGCTGTCCCTGTATACCTTTCGTTTGTACAATGAACAAATAAACAGGAGAGATACTTGGCAATGTACATGATGGAACAAAGGTTTAATGTTTTGAAGGATTTTACTGAAATTGGCATTATTGAGTAAATAACAAGTTCCACATTCCAGCAGTTATGAATCAGATATTTTATTCTGGAACTGGATCCAATGAATGCTCCAATTAACTTTTAACATATTTTGTTTCACATTTTTGAAAACTAGAAAGGAAACTGGTAGTTAATCTGTTAATTAATAGGCCCATGGATTGTCAAATAAAATGCTGACATTGCAATCAGATATAATTATGCCTAATATTTATATCCAAAGAAGTAGTGATTAAAATTGTTCGTGACTTGTACAATTTTAGTATCTGATACATCACTACTTCTGATCTTATGGAAGATCTCACAAAGAACCCACTGTACATTTTTTTTAAATGTAACAAAAAGCACCCAGTCACATACAGCAAAATAATTAAACATAGATTTCTATGTATACGGTTTTATTTACATTAGTTGGTTGAAAATAATTAATTAAATGGATGTATCCTTATTAATACAGAAAAAGGCCACTATTCCCTACAATAAAATAATTCTTATGTTCCCATACCACTTTTATAAAAGTTGAGACTTTGCTAATAATTTATGATATTCCAGCCTTGACATAATACATTTCTGTTATGCAGAGGTTTTTGAGATAATAAGCTCAATGACCATGTTACATTTTATGTCATATTTACTGTTTTTAAATGTATGTATTTTTTCTCCCTAGGGAAAGTGAAATGAATGGAATTATTTAGGGAGAAATGATATTACTTAAATTCTTTATAAGAAATGAGTGAATATTTCCCCTACAAATATATACATAATGAGAAATGAATTCTTGAAACAATGCTGTTTAACATTGCCTTCATTCTCTACATTTCAAACAAGGCTCACATTTCTGTGATTATGACAAAAAGAATACACGAAAAATGACCGAAACTCACAATTTAAAAGTCAGTTACGAAAACTGATCTTCAACCCTAGGCTTTCCTTCCCAAAACAAATACCTATTCAATAATCCTGGCTCTAGTTCCTTGTCCATATGATTTTCATTTTATTTTCACATATTTCAGGATAGATGAGAATATATTAATATGGCTATCATATAGTACAATAGCTCAAGAAATCCAAAGGACAGACTTACCCAACTTGATTGTCTTCAACCTGGTTTGAACTTCAGTTAATATTTGACTACAGGCCAACTTTAGTTATAGTTTAAAACATAGACTATAAAGTAAAGTAAAACTTGGAGAACAGGACCACAAAGTACTACTAAAAGCTCAATGTTCATTGCAGATTTTAAAGCTGTGTTTCATAATTTAATTGCCCTTTAAAAAAAAACATGGTCCTATAAAAATTAATTTGGATCACTGATATTTTACCTGGAGGACTTTCAAAGGCCTATCACTTCCCCTGAACTATATTTGGAAATGCAAGTTTCTGGCTTCTTTTAGCTCTAGCTGCCATTTTGAATTTCCTAGTTTTACAAAAATGATCCTGCAAAATACAATGAATCTATAGCACCATGTATGGTATACATGAAGAAACATCCAAAACACTACAGGAAAAATAAAAAAGAAGTGAATGCTACCATTGGGAAAGGCAAGACAAAATCAAGGTCAGCTTCACCAATTCACATTCTTCAGCTATTTAGAACAGTACATCCACTTCAAGAAAGCAATGACCCAGTTTCCCAGCTGGGACACTTTCAGCCATAGAAACAGTTCATAGAGATTGATCTGCCACAAGCTCAAGGCCTCAGAGAGGGATATCTGGGCCTTTCTGAACAGCGAGTTACTCTTGCTCCTTTGATACCTGAGCAAAACACAAAAAGTAATGCATTAGCTGGATTAAAGTAACAATAACATTGAGAGGAACAATTTATAAAATATGAACTATTTTGTCATTTCAGCTGAGAACAATATATGTAGTGTGTACCGATTTACATATGGCAGGGATCTTCAACCTTAGCAACTTTACAGCTTGTGGACTTCAACTCCCAGAATTCCTCAGACAGCATAGCTGGGAGTTGAAGTCCACAAGGTCGTGCACCCTCTCATATAGGACTCAAAGCGTGTCTACCATTGAATTAAATTCTCCAATTACTTCATGCTTTTTAAGAAGAATGAGTGAAACAAAGACATCAATAACAATACAAAGGAGAAGAAGAAAATAAACTATTTAATCTTGTCTAGAAAAAAACCACTGGGAGGAAGCACAGACTCTTCAGAATTACTTTGAGGGTGGGGATGGAGAGAAAAGGTAAGAGTAAACAGGAGAGGAGACAAGACTGATGAAGATGACAGGTAAAACAGAAATACCTCCATAGAAAGAACCAAACACCCTCAAGCCCCATTTTGTATTCTCTGCAGGTGATGAATGGTATGCTATGTCTAAAACTCCGTAAGCAATTTTCTCCGCTTTAATTGAATTTCCTTACGCTGTTTCAAGACAACAGCAGATAATAAATATCATGGACAAATGCTTTGAAAGAGTCATTTCACAACAATATGAAAGATATACAAATTAACGGTTGGAATCAGTGAAGCAGCTGTGCTTTTTTCCAAACTCACACCACTATTTTGTAAGCTGATCCCAGCTGTTTCCAATTGCATGGCATGTCCATTTTGTTTCAATTGGAAAAAATGGAAGTGAAATAGCTACATGTTTGTTTAGATAGCTGGGAATAGTTACTTTAATGATTTGGAGAAGTACTTCATAAATGCCCACTCATGTAGCAACACATCTTTTTGAATGTATTTGCATAAAACAGATAAATTTTTTTTTGACTCCTATTGTTTACTGCATGGAAAAATGCACCCAGCTGACTTTTATAACTACTGCATTTTAAAGTCATTGCACACAGGAATCGCAAAGTCAATTAATAGTTCGGATTTCTACTTATGGGGAACTGATGGGTAAACAGTTAGAAAAGAACCACAGAAGATTGTTTTTATGTATGATAACTGAGATTATTACATGCACAAAGATGGAAAGATTTGGTAATGGAGGAAGGGTTGATGAAGCTAATGGAACTTGCTAAAATGGCCAACTTAACTTTTTTGATTAGAGAAAAAGACAATATCTCCATTTATCAATGACAGGAAATTTCTTATGGATTTCTTGTGTAAAAAGGGATAAAAAGAATCCTGTTTTTTGGAATGGGGACTTACGTAGCAACAGCTCGTATGCAGCAGCGAGACATGTTGAGGAAGGAGCTGGCATTAGCCCGTGTCTGCAGGGCAGATTCAATCCCCCTTAGCAAATCGTTGGTCTTCAGCAGCAGCAGCATCTGACGAGGAACATTGCTGAGAAGCTTAGTGATCTGAGGTAAGTAAGTAGCAGCATTGTTCCGGATTTCTACATCCTGGAATAATCAGATTAGAAATGTAGGGGAGACCAGGAAGGAAGAGATTCACATTCTAAGCACTGTCAAGATTTCCAAGGTAGTAGACAGGGATATTTCCTAGAAAACCCAAGGTCTTTCCAAAGGGAAATGCAGAATCTGAAAACTTTTTGATTACACAAAGCATATGTTTTATCTCTGATTTATGTCCCCTTTTTAAAAAGAACCTTAGAGTTTCCTATATGATAGTTCTAATGGCAATTATTTATTTAATTGCATTCAGTGAGCAGCTTATATAGGTGGTCTCCCTTAATTTTATTGTACAAAACAGGGGGGGAAGCTTTGCACAAAAGGAGCAATGGGTCCAATGTCACGCAATGAGCTTCAGGGCTGAGTTGAGATTTGGACTCCAATTTCCTTGGTCCAAGCCTGACACCTTAAGTATCTACATTAAAATATTATTTTAGTCAGCCATCAATACCTAATCAACAACTAAAAAGCCACACACAACCAGACACCATATAAATACCACACACAGAATAGTCTGAAGCACACACTCTGCTAAAGAGAAGTTCCCTGAGGATGGGCTCCAGCATGAATCTGAAAGGTCGGAAGACTAAACTTCTGGTCCCACTAATCAATTCAGACTGGATCCTGTAACATTATCCTGGGACACGTATATTCACTTTCATTCATTAAAATATAGTATTAAAATATTTTAATTTTAAAAATATTTATATACAGTATTATGTTAAAATATTACATTAAATATACAGCAGAAGACTATATTAAATATTAAATTATTATACTATATGTTATACTTTATTAAAAATATAGCACAAGAGCTAGTTTACATTGGTAACTCAGTGAAAGGCATTTTATGCAGAAAACCCCACGTCCAATTTTGGAAATGGCTGATCCCCAGTCTGAAACTCTTATTGGGCAATTAGAAGAGAGTAGATTGAGTGTAATGTAAGCTGCCAGGCTTATTCTATCTGAGATAGCAATGAATCTTCAGCATGACATTTTTGTGTGTCACCTTTTTTTATCTGTTAACCCAAGAAAATGTACCTCATTACTTGAGATGGGCAAACGATCAATGCCTCTGTTGACTGCTTCCCAGGAACGTGCAGTAAGCATGCAAGCAAACAGAGGGTACAGATCACCTGCTCCCAGGCGCTGGCTGTATTTTTTTATCTGCTTTATGTCTGCCTTGATCAGGGCTTGCCAAAGTCGGCAGTAATCCAAGCGGAAGCTGTCTGTCAGGACCTTAAGAAAAACAATGGCATAAAGTATTGTTAAACAGTCTGTGGACTCACATACAGATTTTTCTTGGAAGAATTAAATGGCCTGGGACACTTGTTTCACACCAACATGGGCAGCTGACTTAAATTCTGGAGCACTGGGTGAGCATGTTTATTTAAAAAATAAAAAAAAAATATTTATTTAAAAATGTATTTATTTAAAACATTTATATATATATATATATATATATTTGTTTTCGTAGATTTTCACGGGTGTAGGTATGTAAGTCTTGTTGTGATCGGGTC